>BQNB010067009.1:12042-34353 GCA_026074375.1 Tanacetum coccineum | reverse complement strand
CGAACGTGTCTTGATTAATTGGTTTGTGCTTCGAGTTTATTACAAGAGAGTGATTTGGTTTGTGTTTAGTTACCGCAGAAGCAAAGAAGATTTGAGTTTGATTATCTTTGGACAGAAATTGTGATTGTGACTGAGTTGTGAAGCTAAGAAGAGAGGCGTGCGTGATATGTGTTAGTTAGATTTAGGGTTTGGTTTGTCAAGTTATATAGTATCAACAAAAATTAGGTTGTAACATATTTGGGCTGCCATTTCTTTTCATACTGAAATTTTGTAGAAGGATTAATTGGGCTACGGAATTTTGTACAATAGTTGGGCTGATTTTTTTTTTTACATTCGAAAAAATTTGGATTCAAGCCATCAAAAGTTGTTATATTTTTTTGGTACAATTTTTAAGACAACCGTTTTTAATTGCGGACACAATTTTATAAAAAATGTTGAATTAAAAAAAAACACTCTAAAATACCTAATAACTTTAAAATAATCAACGCAATGAAAACCCGACCTATGCTAAGTATAAAAAAAAATCATATAGCCAAAAAAAAAAATCTTTAAACATAAGGCCCAACACATAAGCATATATAAAAAAACAAAATATTAACATGAGACCGAAAAAATAAATTCGCACAAGAAATGAAAAAAAATTAACGCTACAAAGACCAAAAAAATAAACCCGCACAAAATACAAAAAAAAATGCTCTGCAACAACGCGCGAAAAATTAACGCCCCACAGCAACGCGCGATTATCTTGCTTGTTTTACTCATATCGGGTTGACCTGAAACTGAATTGACCCGACCTGTATATACCTGAACTCGACTAACCTAGATTTCAAGATCCGTTTCGGATAGTTATTTGTGGCCCACAACCAACAAGTCTCAAAACCAACACAAGGGAGCGTATATCAAGATAAAAGTAGCACATACAAATTAGCGTAGCTATATACATCCTAATTAAATGAAGTGATTTTCTTACAAACAAAACTAATATGAACACAACTATCATTAAGTCACGATACTTAGAACAAATAACTTTAACTAAAAAGGAATAACATGCTCGCTCGAGAAGTCGGAATCAAAATAAAAATGAAATTTATGCAAGTGCCAAAAAGGCTGAAACACCGATGTAACTCAATGGCTCGATGCTTGCTACCAGCTTTGATTAGTCTAACCATTAGCACATATCGCGTTACAATGATCACGGCGGATCAGTTACAGGCTTTTTGGAACTTGCGCGATGTCCAGGTCATCAGTGACAAATTTACATAGATTGCATTTTCTACTTGGCCCCATATAGACCGTGTCTCGAATATATACGTAACTTCAAATAAATTTAACAAACTAAACACCATCGAAAATTCCTAAAAACAATTACTAGTGATGATAATATGCGAAGATTGCGTTTGGCAAATTCATTTCAAACAATGGTGATGAGGAAATGTGATATGTGTCCATAGACCATATATAGGCAAGCTCGTGGATTTCATTCTCATACCAGAAATTTCCTAGGTGTTGCCATGGATAAAACTATAACTAGGTCTGGTTGATCTCGTTAACGCACACTACAACCAAATTTGTAAAAATTTAAAGCCTAGTGATTCATAGTAATGGGATGTGCCATAATGTAGCATAGTGGTAATAAAGTTACTACTATGTGAACAACTTATACGGACACAAAAACAACAACACTCAATCCCGTATGAGGGAGGTAGAGTGTAGATAGATCATACCCTTGCTTATGGGTAAACCCGAAAGTAAATTGGCTGCTTCAAAAAAACCTCCGATAATTAAATACGGTTTTATATAGAGGGGATCTAATTTAATTGTGATGATGTCCCTTTACCTTTTCGATATATAATATTTCAAAAACAGATTTAACTTATGCATTGTGATCACGCATATTTAAATAATTTGACTTGCAAGTATTTTATGTACTAGTGGTTTGACATGGTTAGTATGCATTGTTGAATGAATCGACCACACACCCAAACAAGGGTCAACATCATTGTGAAATCAAAACACAAACAAGATACATAAACGCTAACATGTATTTACTAACGGCTTAAACTATGTACACTACCAAAATAGAATTTGGGACATGTTCCAAACTCAACCATCATCACCATCTACCTAAAACCACAAAAGATACTACCCAACATAATCAGCATCCCCATCTACATAAAAAACAAAAACAAAAAAGATAACCTAAATATCTACAAACTAGAAACTGATCAATAAAACCTCATAACTGTAAGAAAATCTATTTTTTATGCACCTGAATATGCACTTCCGCTATCGTCTTCCTTAGCTCCAACATCCCAAGCACTTCCTTTTGGGACAACTGCTTAAGAAACTCGGCACACTGCACTGCTAATGGACCACCAAACACATTCAGCTCGGATGTCAACAGTCTGAGTTCATTAACTCTATTGTATAACACATCCCACATTTGGCTTAATCTAACTGCAAATTAGAGATCTGTGTTGATCTCCCTCTGAATATAGTCTGACATTGCGTTAGTCAAATTATTAGAGTTTCCCGCAGCTGCAAGTTCCTGTAGACGTGGAAAGTTAGCCATTATTTTTTATTGTTTTTGACCGTGTTGTCTTGTATTTGGTTTAAAAATGATGTTGGGTAAGAACACTTAAATAGCAAAAACTAACTTAAGTTAGTGGTTACACAGTGAATCTAATAATTAGATATCAAAGATACGACGGCTGAGTGACTGACATCCACAAGGCTCTATGTCACTTTCATTAATTAGCATTGTTATTACACGCATAGCCCCTTAACATATCTTCCTTTGGAAGACACGTGGAAGGCAAGAAAGGAGAATAGACCAAACTAACCTTAGAAACCAACGGTGCAAGATACCCTCTTTATGGTCCACGTGTCTAATAGATTCCCAAGTTGTATATTCGCAATGATCAATAACACCACAAAGTATAACATCATTCCATCAAATAAAGACGTAGGATTAAGCAACCATAATATATTAAGAAGATGTCAATTTTACAAACATAGATTTTAGACATACCACAAAATCTAATAAAACAAGAACAAAAGATTGACACAAATAAGACTTTACAGAGATCTGATTGTCTTAATCAAAGCAATCTTTCTTGACACATGCCGGTGTGTTCCTACAATTATTTTCCTAAGCTCCAACAACTGAATAACATCATGGTTTTGAACCTCGTTTAGAAACTTCAGAATCTTGTACATCATGACTAATGGACACAAACCCTCTAGTTCAGTTATAAACAGTTGTCTTTCATTTATACGCTCAAGCAACTCAGCCCATAAGTTGTGGAGACCATTTACAAAGTCAATATCTATTCTATTTTCCTTATCAAAGTACACCAACGGCCTACTAAACAACCACCTAAAATTAGCAGCTACCACAAGTTCATCTAGTCGTGGAATGTTAGCCATTTTTTAGTTTATGTTCATTGGGATTTTGGTTTGAAGGTGTTTTTAAGTTGAAAGTGTTTTTGGGTATGCAAACGATACGGGGTATCACCCCTTAAATATCAACAAAGAAAATTCAATGCAATTGCCGGTCCAAAAGCAAGACGTGTACTGTAATAATTAATTGCAATGCATCTGACTGTTTCTCACACGGCTCGATACATCGCATTTAATTTGTAGAATTGGCGAGAAACTATACGGTAAGGAACACTAAGTTCAGGGACCAAGTATGCAATAATAAGAAAAAAGTTTAGAAAAAGAAACATCATAACTCTTCATACTAACAGTTGATAATGAAACGACATGACCATTCACGGTTATGAAACATCATAACCCTTAACACAAACTCTTATATAAAGGACTACGCTAGATCACAAGTCTCATCTTCCAAAAAATCATCAAACACAAATGCATTGAAACTTCAAAAATAAATGTTGGCGGTTCAGAAACGGGTGGTCATCTAGAATAACTAGAACAAGCCGCGAAATTCAAAATTTATGCTCGTATGTGGGTTGAGCAAATGGAAAGGGAGGTTACGAACGACAATCAAATAGCACGAAAATTGTTGGACGTTGTGAAAGATGTTGATAAAAGTTTGAAAAAGGCAGGGAATTATTGACGAGTTAAAGGTTAAAAAGGGTATGCGTGTATGGAAAGTTGTTACTTTTTTCAGGGAAAAGTTGAACATCGCGAGATGGAGATGCGCCAACAATTAATGATGCACATTAACGAAACTCAGATACGTACCTTTGAAAAAAGGGAATTTGTTGAAGCAATGAAGAAACTTTAAATAGATGATGATGTTGTTATTCTATTGTGTTTTGTGTTGTTCTTCCGTATGTTATTGACAATAAAGTATTATCATTAAATCTTGACTTTTACAGCATTGAATAGTTTTGTGCTCTGTGTTGTTCTTCAGCATTGACAACTTTTGTATGTTGATGTTTCGAAAAGTTTGACTTTTACAAGTCAATTTGGGTTACAATGACTCAGGTTAGGGTCCAATGGGGACTATTTGATTATCTTTCTTTGTAGAATGTTTGTTTGAGTTTGTTGTTATAATGACTCAGTTAGATATTTTGGGTATTTTGGGTCTGTGCAAGGCCTATTTTAGATTTGTTTGGTATGGTATAATTTTGAATGATGAAGTAATTTGTTGTTATCCGTTTGACTTTTACAAGTCAATTTGGGTAGCTTAAAAAAGAATCATACTCTGACTACTACTTGATCAACTGCATAACAAACAATACAAATCATTTGAAAATCTTAAAATACAAAATATATTCATATTTATTCAAGGTTAGGAACCACAATCACATACTCAAAAAACGACTAAACGAGTAAGCCACTGCAAACCAAATACCAACCAAAACCTAACCTAGTGTCCTTAAATTCATCTTACTAACAAAGGTATGCTTCTCACGAACGCTAAGATGGGACTCATTCACCTTAATCTGGAGAAGCGTCATCTTATACAAATCATGTTTTTGTCCACGTCTCAACAAACTAGCAGTTTCCTTCGTCACATGGTTACCACTTAACCTTTCAAGCTCTTGTGCCACGTCTTCCCTTTCTTTAACAACGTTAGACACCTCCCCACATAACTCTCGAAACTTCTCCTCAAGCTTCAACTCAGTCTCCACTTGTCTTCTGATTAAGACTAGCAATTGATCTTCAATTTTATTAAACTTTGCAGCCTTCGCAAGCTCCTTGATACATGTCATTTTTTATGAAAAAGTGTTTCTAGTTTCAAAGGATTGTAACGATTTATTTATAGGGTGGGAATGAGTTTTATGACAAGTTGGGTGGAAAAGAAAAAAAAGCGGGAATAAGGATATAAAGGTCGGGAGAAAAAAAACACATCAGGGACCAACCATGCGAGCGCAAAAAGACAAAAGAAGGAACAATAAAGGTTATTATATTAACTAAGTAGTCAGGGACCAACGGTGCAATCGAAATTAAAAGTGAAAAGACGATTTTTCCCTTCAGTGGAAGAGCGACGTGGCCAAGATAACGAAGAAAATAACCGTCGTTAGGTATAACAGGTTTCAGGGACCAAACGGGCAACTACAATTGCAAATAAGGACCCCATATGAAAGTCCTCGTTGTCAAAAGACCAAACGAGTAAACATGGCTGAGTACAAGGACGAACGGTGTAATTTACCTTAAATAAAAATAAGAAACACATGTTTTGAAATTCAAATTCATCAAACTTTTTTTGATATTAAAACTAAAATGTAAATATAGTTTTTTTTTTTAAATTTAGGTAAAATTATTAAAAAACTATTTTCCTTCTTTCATGTTTTTCATTTTTCTTTGAGTTAATGACATGTAATAGTAACATATTTTTTTCATTTGTTCCATTATCAGATACAAACCCAAAAAAATATCATAGTACCATCTAACTTTCAAATTCTGTTTAATTATCATACGTTTTAGAGTCATCTCTTGCACCGTTAGTCCTTTTGACTAACGACAGTTTATAATTAACTCAAAAAAATGTTTTTTTTCTTTTATACTTATTTTTAAAATTTTCTTTTTATTTAAAATTTTTCGATTTTCTATAAACACTTTTATTCATTGTTTCTTTTATACGTTTTTAAAAACGAATTTATCCTTTTTTATATATATTTTTATACGCTTTTATATACGTATTTATACACGTTTCTATATCCGTTTTACAAGTTCTTATATAAAAACATATACAAACGTATATAAACACGTATATAAAAATGGATAAAAAAGTATATAAAACGTATATAAAAACGTGTATATAAAGGCGTATATACGTGCTTATATAAAAGCGTATATATGTGCTTAGAACGTATATAAAAACGTATATAAAACGTATAATAAAATTAAAATATAAATATAAGATTATCTATATATATTATATATAATATATATATATATATATATATATATTAATTGATGACGTAAAGACCAACCTCGGACCCATGGACCCGATCCCTCGAAGAGTACTTATACCCATACCCATGATAAATGGGCCAAGCGACATCAATAGGGCTACCAAGGCCCAAATGGTACTGCCTATGGTGGAAGCCTCATGACGTATGGGCTATCGCGTACAGATTTAGCCCATGGTCCAAGCTAGCTTCGCACACGGTTCGCAGGTATCTGTCAATAACACCCGTTACGAACGAGTCTTATCATGAGGTGGGACCTCACTAGTTACTAAATAACGGTGTGTCCTTCCGGGCACAACCTAATTAATGGGACAAAGCCCATTAGGGTTTGGTGAGTATATAAATAGCACCTCGTCTCTCATCTAAGGTATGCCCCATAACCCTAAACTTTCCTAACTAAAACCTAAAACCATACTTACTCTCAACGTACGCCTGGAGGATAATCGTGGGAGACAAATCCCACGGTAATCCTAACGTGCTATTGTTTTCTTAGTGCGCATGTCTCATACATCAAGACTTAATTGATACAGGGAACCGGAGCCTAACAGAACCGTATTAACCTCATTCGGTACCTAATCAAGGATCGTGCCAACTTTTGTATCAACATAAATATAATATATATAAATATATATATAATATATATATATATAAATATAAATATGATAAAACGACGATTTTTTAAAACGTATAAAAGAGTATATAAAAACGGATAAAAGCGTTTATAGAAAATCAAAAAACTTTAAATAAAAAGAAAAAATTTAAAAATAATATAAAAGAAAAAGAAAACATATTTTTGAGTTAATTATAAACGGTCGATAGTCAAAAGGACTAACGGTGCAAGAGATGACTTTAAAACGTATGGTAATTAAACAAATTTAAAAGTTGAATGAGTATCGTGATATTTTTCTTGTTCGTATCTAATAATAGAACAAACGAGAAAATACGTTGCTATTACATGTCATTAACTCTTTTTCTTTAATCATGTGAGTGTGGTGGACAAAAGGAAAACCAACGAAGTCTTTTGCCCATTTTGGGAAAAAAAATTATTTTTTTTAACGAAAGTTAAGGGTATGTTTGGCAAAACTAGCTGTAAGTTGTAGGCTGTAAGCTGTAAAACTGTAAACTGTATTAAGCATTACACAGCGTTTTACGTCGGTTAAACACCCACAGACCAAAGGGGAGGAAAAGCGCGCAATTGGAGGCATAGGTGAAGGAAAAGCAAAGTTGCAAATGAAGGGATACTATGACGCTAAAGTTCGAGGAGTCTCATTTAGACCAGGAGACTTCGTGTATCGTGCTAACGACGCAAGCCACGCGGAAGACACAGGAAAGCTGGGACCAAAGTGGGAAGGACCCTACGAGGTTACGGAAGCACTTGGAAAAGGAGCATACAAGCTGCGTGACATGGATGGGCGTGAGTTGCCTCGCACGTGGAATATCTGCAATCTCAAGAAATGCTATCTTTAGGGAAGTGCTCACTGGGTATCTACGTACTTATGTTTTTTTTAAGACAAATGTTTTTTATTTTTGCAAGTACTAATTAAATGTCGCGGTTTCTAGCTAACTCCGCGACACGATTCACTTTACATGCTTATTGTGAGTATCTATTTATGTATCAATATTGTTGTTACATTATTCTGTGCCTACGCGGCGTGCATGCACCTAATACCCCACGATGGGAAAAGGATGAGTAAACCTACTAAATGACTCGTTGAGTAAGAGGGTTGCAAACCCATCAACATTGGATCATGAATCCTTGTTAAACACCTTTCTCTCAAGACGTTGGAGTCAGTTTATGTGCGCATTCCACATTGATCGCAGCAAGCGCACACGGTGCACGCGTTTAAAACAAATAGGAGTTCAAAACTTTGACTTCTTGATATGGTATTAGCGGTACGCCGCATGTAATTGTAATGTCAACCCATACATGTAAACTTAGCATATTTCGCAGTCATGAACTTTGTAATAACTAGGTTCGCAACAATTTGACAAATAGCACATCACAAACAAGTCTTTCATGCAAAGGCAACTAATTGTGCACAAACATATTGTCAACTTTTATAACTTATCTTGTGCGCGTACAATCGCACAAGTAACAACAACAAACAACCCATAGTATGGGTCCCAAAGGATAACTTTTACAAAAGAACCATGAGTTTGATTATACAAAACTTGCCAACATACACAAAAACGATAAGTTGCACAAGGAAGAAAGCCTAGATGCTGTGACAACGACGAGCACCTGAACTCCCAACTTGGTACGCAGCATCTCCAGCCTCCTCAAGCTTCCATAAGTTCTCTACTTAAGTGACACAGCCGACACGGCTAACTGGTACAAAAACATCAGAACAGGGATGTGCGCTGCACCAACACCGCATAATATTGCCTTGCCCTTTACCCCCTTCTTCTTAGCAAGCCTTATGGCGTGGGCCTCTAAAGTCTCCTTCAACGGAATCTCCCTCTCAAGTGCAAAAGGAATTAAGGTTGTCACGCGGACTGGGCAAATAGGAAACCAGCATTGCGCCCGTCCGCTTGAAAAGTAATCAAAGCTTAGGCCTCAGCGCCCTCGGTGGCATGCCTAGCCAAGGTTAACCCCGCCATTATCACATCTATGGGGTAATCCTGGTCACGCTCCAGCTGTGCAATATGAGGTAGCTCTAACAATTTCATCGCCTCCATCGCAGCAACAAGCTCCTCATATGCATTATCATTATATCCGGGTACCTGTGCGGCAGGCACTGTCAACAACTTCTTTTCATGCAGCTCCTCCACAGCTTCCGCCTTACCACGTGCCAACGCACACTTCACAACATCCCCAAAGGACTGCTTGACCTCCTGAGATTCCAAAGTGCTCATGGCAGCAAGGCGCAGACCATGGCTTATGAGCCACCTGCGCTCAGCAATAGCGGACAACATGTGAGGGTAAAGCTCCTCATCATACTCAATACTGAGTTTGCGTAACTTCTCCTCCTGCTTCTCCAACAGCTCCTCCACTCTCTGGCGAAACTCATCCAGCCCAGCAAAATGGTTGTTCTTACCCCCCTCCAAATACTTCACAGCCCAGTGACAACTTGCCTTGTAATCCGCAGAATTCGCGCGCTCTTGCTCTACCTTGACAAGCAGTGCCATTTTTTCCTCGGCAAGGTTCTGTGCATAGGACCTCGAAGACTCTGCCTCAGCCTGCGCATCTGCCAACTGTGTCTTCAGCAGCAGAATCTCTTCATCCTTCTGTACACTCTGGCTGCGTTCACTAGAAAACCTTGCTCTCAGAGCTGCGGCCACACACGCGGCTTGCTGCGCAGTGACATAGCAAAACTCCCCCATAACTATCCACCTGGCATACTCGCAAACAGCCTTAGACCTGTCTCCCGACCCTCCTTGATAACATCATCCAAGTCAAGGGCTAGTCTGGGTGGGACGGTGCAGCATGCGTTTGAACGGCGCAGAGGAATCACTATAGCCTCACCACTGCACAAATGCAAAACAACCATCCAATAATGAGGAATTACACATTACTTTACATAATTGCGCACCATCACCTATTATTGGACATAACCTAGAAGCGAAAATTACTTACTTGGGTGGAGGAGTCTCGTCACTCCGCGCAGCAAGCGTGGGTGGCGCATCCGGGTTTCCTCCTCGGTCGATGTACTCAAACCTAGACTGACATGACGCACCCTCTTTGACGGGCCCGCGCCGTCATCACTGGTGGCCCTCTTGCGTTTCAACCCAGATCAACGTCTCCACCTCGCGTTCACCCCTGCGACATCAGCACCACTGAAGAAAGGAAAAAACAACGCCCTTGGGGGTTTGCGTCTAGCCTGGGACTTCCGCCATCTAGTTCACCTGGTACACTGCGCATGTGTGGGTGGCTAATACTTCAGTACTCTCAGCCTCTGGTTTGCTCCGGCACAAGTTCCATTGTGCGCCCGACCGGTGACTTCAACGCGCTCCTCACCACTCTTAAAGGCGCACACCCCTCGGATCACCAGCTGGGCTTTACTCAAATGAACCACCTAAACAATCCATTTCTCTGCGCACACAAAACGAAAACAAAAAACAAATGGTGACATAAGCTTAGAATAAGAAAGAGCGCTGACCTACTAAGCGAGGAGAAAGGAAGGACGAGCACCCAACCCTGGCCGTCACCTGCCTATAAACTCCGGCACTTCTCGGGTCTTTGGAAATAATTACGAACTAATCCCCATGTGGCATCGAAAGCTTCAGTACTTGAAGAGGGATAGCCGGTTCTCATTTATAAGTCGCATACTCCATACTATATGACCCGGGGGGTGGAACGCTCATCCTCGCAAGGACTCTGATATAACTGCTAAGGCCCAGGGAAACATCGCATCATTCTACCCAAAGAAAATCTCCCTCCAACAGCCTAGCGCATCTAATTTTCGGTATAGCACAGTCAACGCCCCGCGCGCTTGGAAAACAACCCGTCCGTTTGAACACGAGGTGGTGATAGAAGCGCGGAACAAATGGACCATGGATGAATTGCCAATAGGCGGCAATTCCAACCTCGAATTGTTATTTTTGCCGCGCCTATGCATTAGCAAGTGGGAAATATGAAGACGATAATAATGTCAGACGTTGCTTATAAACAACTGAAAGGGTACACATTGATTGGCAAACTCCAAAGAACCGTGTGTATACCCAAGCTTTCCCCTCTGGGAAATCCGCTATACTCCACATCGCAGCGCACTCACCGGTGCAATGTAAATGGATGTAATACTCTGATGTGACCCTCACGAAGTTCCTCATCGTTTTTCTGATAGTAAAATCAGTAAAGATGCAACACCATGATTTTGCGAAGCAAGGGTTTCGGGGCCGGCATCTGCACGTATTACTCTTGAGGATGATTTCTCTGATGATTTATGGAAGCTATCATTGGGGTGAAGAGATTTTTTTTACTGTGGCATTAACAGTACTGAGGCTAACCCTTATATAGGGCATTTGTTTCTCGACACACGCCGATGAGGAACACGTGTCCCCACTTGTCCCTAAGCGGTGGTAGGGGAGCACATATAACTATTTTCAGCTACCTTTTTTCACGAATTACGAGAGGCACTTTGCGACTCAAGTTGACCAAATTCATTGTCTTGGCGGAGACAATTCTGTGTTTCTTCCACAATACGCATCCAGGAATATTTGCCGCGACTATTTGTAGTCTAGCATCCGCGGTCTTACCCAGCGCATACTAGACTGGGGGGACATGATGACGTATAGTCCAACCTCGGGCCATGGACCCGACCCGCGAATAGTACTTATACCCAGGCCCATGATGAATGGGCCATAGCGACATCAATACGGGCTTCCAAGGCCCAAATGGTACTGCCTATGGGGAAGCCCATGACGTATGGGCTATCGCGACGAGGATTTAGGCCCATGAGGTCCAACTAGCGCACACGTGCGCAGGTATCTATAACACCCGTTACGAACGAGTCATAATCATGAGGTGGGCCCACTAGTTACTAAATAACGGTGGGGCCTCCCGGGTACTAACCTAATTAATGGGACAAAGCCCATTAGGGTTTGGTGAGTATATAAAGAGCACCTCGGCTCTCATCTAAGGTATGCCCTCATAACCCTAACTTTCTACTAAAACCTAAACCGATTACTTACTCTCACGCCGGAGGATAATCGTGGGAGACAATCCCACGGTAAGCCTAACGGTGCTTTGTTTTCTTAGTGCGCAGGTCTCATACATCAAGACTTAATTGATACAGGAACCGGAGCCTAACTGATCCGTATTACACCTCATTCGGACCTAATCAAGGATCGTCCAACTTTTGTATCAACAGTTTTTGTGAATGTAGCATTGAAAAATGGATTAAGAAAGTTAAAAGGAAATAGCATAATTACTAAGTTTGCAAAACCATCAATCTTGGAAAAAACCCTTTTAAAAGGTTTTTTTTTTCAACACACCCAAAACAATCATGCGATTAGATAACCGAATGCGTTTAAATCTGAACGACCTAATTTTTCAAAACCATGATTTACCTCCCAAGTTGATGTGAATAACGTTTTGTCAAAACCAGTCACTCCTCATTATTTGCCTAAAGTTTGAGAATATGTGCTTACAAAACCTCATCACGTGATTGCACATGGCTCATCTAGGAATAATCAATAAGAATCGTATGGTTCAAATGATATGGCTCATAGTCACTATCTAGAGAAAGCTAAGAAAAAGACACAAGACAAAAATATGAATCTTAAACCTAGTGTGATGCATACTACTAGCTTACAAAACACTACTAATGGTAGCGAACCAAAACCTAGGAGCAACAAACAAACATCTAGGAGTTTGCCTATATCTAAGAGTAGTTGTGGAATGTCAAATGGTGTGCCACTAGTAGATCACTCTAGGAAGTCTATTTCCTTTTTGGACTCCAAACACTTTATTTGTTCGACTTGTCATAAATGTATCTTTAATGCAAATCATGATGTCTGTTTAACAAAATTCCTGAAAGAGGTGAACGCTCGCATAAAGGTTCAATCCCCTAAGACTAGAAACAACAGCAAACCTGTAGAAAAGATAACGGAATGTAACAACCTAAAAGATGGATCTCCTAAAGGAGATAGGCCTTTCTACTAATAATCTTTCGCTGTGTCATGACAAAACCAAACACTCCTAGATCTTGCTTAGGTTAAAAACCAATGGGTAGAATTTTCAAGACGCTGGCTTAGGTGGAATACCTACTGAAAGATGTTTACCATAGCACAACAGGGTTGACAAGTGAAACCCCAATGGTTCAGATGAAGATATCACTAAACCCACATGAATGACGAACATACTCTTAGACTTAAGTGCATGTACAGACCCTATAATCCCTAAAAGTAAAGACTCAGAGTTGGTTGTTGAAAAATTAATGCCTAAGAATCAAGTGCCTCAGGGCATTCCACAAAGAAAAAAACAACTCTAAATAGTTCTCAAGGTGTTAAAGAATGAAAAAACATGCACATTTGATGATCCATGCATGAACTTCTCCATAAAGTCTACATTGTCACAAGGCTCATCGGTCAAATGTAACACAAATAATTAAAAGACTGCAATGGCGAGGCAACAACACTTCAGGCCTCGCTCCTCAAAGTAAAGAAAGGTGTACCGCTTCAAGCGCTTTAATCTTTGAAAGAAAAAGAAATCTTCTGTTTTCGACCATTCTCTTCAACAAGTGTTCTATTTTCCATGCTCCGTTTCAGTCGGTAATTGGATCAACGTACATTAGCTTGTATTTTAATTCACTTGTTCAATCAAAAATGGCAATCACATATGCAATTTTTGAAGGGGAGAATAGTAAATCAAATGTGATCAATACGGTTTAACTTGGTCTTTCAATGTGTAGGAAAATGGTTAAATGGCTGTTCTGAACAACCGGTTCAAGGACTCAAACTTCAATGTATGAAGCCTGCAATAGCCAGTTCAGAATCGTTTCAGAACCCTATTCTTCAACAAAGCCTTGTAATCCACCACCAAGATATGATTGGGATAGTTTGTTCCAACCTATGTTCGATGAATACTTTAATCCCCTAACTATTGCTGTCTCTCCAGTTCTAGTCGCTAATGCACCAAGAGTTGTTGATTTAGCCAATTCACCTGTGTCTACGTCAATTGACCAAGATGCTTCATCAACAAGTACCCCATCAACACAAGATCAAGAACATTCTCCAATTATTTCTCAAGGTTTTGAAGAATCACCAAAAACACCACATTTTCATGATGATCCACTTCATGAATTTCTTCACGAAGACTCGACTTCTCAGGAATCGTCATCTAATATGAGACCAATCCATACTCCATTCAATCACTTGGTAGATGGACTAAGGATCATCCTATAGCAAATATAATTGGAGATCCTTCTTGTTCTGTCTCCACCAGAAAGCAACTACAAACTGATGTCATGTGGTGTTATTTTGATGCCTTCCTAACTTTTGTAGAACCAAAGAACTTCAAACAAGCAATGACCAAACCCTCATGAATCGATGCAATGTAAGAAGAAATTCATGAATTTAAAAGGCTACAAGTTTGGGAATTGGTGCCGTGTCTAGACATAGTCAATGTTGATACAACAAAATATTTACAGTCAAGACTAACGAATCTTGGTGGGGTAACTAAAAAATATAGCAAGACTATTGCACAGAGGATTCAGGCAAGAGGAGAGTCGCGAGTTTCAAGGAATCATTTACACAGGTTGAAAGAATAGAGGTCATCCGTATCTTTGTAGCAAATGCAGCCAACAAGAATATGACAATTTTCCACATGGACGTCAAAACGGCATTCTTAAATGGCGAGCTTAAAGAAGAGGTCTACGTTTCTCAACCAGAAGGATTTGTTGATCAGGACAACCCATCGCATGTGTACAAGCTTAAAAAGGCTCTCTACGGTCTCAAACAAGCACCACGTGCATGGTATGACATGCTGTCAAGTTTCCTCATTTCACAACATTTCTCTAAAGGTGCAGTGGATCCAACACTCTTCACACGGAAAGTAGGAAACGACTTATTACTGGTACAAATTTATGTTGATGATATAATATTTGCATCCACTAATACTGCTATGTGTAATGAGTTTTATAATCTGATGACCACATAAGTTCAAGATGTCGATGATGGGCAGATGTCCATTCTTTTAGATTACAAATCTCTCAAAGTCCTAGAGGCATCTTCCTAAACCAATCAAAATATGCTTCTGAAATTATTAAAAAATATGGTTTGCTAACTAGTGATTCTGTAAACACACCTATGGTGGAAAAGAATAAACTGGATGAAGATCTATAGGGGACACCAGTTGATGCTACACTTTACCGTGGCATGATTGGATCCCTCATGTATCTGACATCCAGTAGACCCGACCTTATTTATGCAGTCTGCTTATATGCCCGGTATCAGACAAAGCCTACCAAAAAGCACTTAAATGCGGGTAAACAGATCTTTTGATACCTAAAGGGAAGAATTAACATGGGATACGGGCATATCCCTAACAGCATATGCAGATGCAGATCACGCAGGGTGTCATGACACTAGACGTAGTACATCAAAAAGCGCTCAATTCTTAGATGATAAACTTGTTAGTTGGTCTTCCAAGAAGCAAAAGAGCACCACGATCTCGAGTATAGAGGCGAAATATATTTCCTTATCTGGGTGTTGTGCTCAAATCCTATGGATGCATTCATAGCTAACAGATTATGGTTTTCGATTCAATAAGATTCCTCTGTAGCGTGACAACAAAAGTGCGATTGCTCTATGCTGCAACAACGTTCAACATTCAAGAGCCAAGCACATTGATGTACGCTACCATTTTATAAAGGGTCATGTGGAGAATGGAATAGTGGAACTCTACTTTGTTCGGACGGAATATCAACTGGCTGACATCTTTACAAAACCCTTGCCAAGAGAAAGATTCAATTTCTTAATCGAGAAGCTATGTATGAGAAGCATGTCTACGGAAACATTAAAACATTTGACAGAGGAAGAGGACAAGTAAAGGTGGTTACTTGCGGTATATCTTGTATCATATGTACACAAGAAAACATAAAAACACAAAAATATTTTTCTTTTACATAAATTTTTTTTCAAAACAAAAACAAAAAAATTAAAAAAATTCAGAAAATTTATAAATAATCTATCTCTGGCATGTCTTCTAAAAAGCGATAACATTTACGGTCTTAGAAATGTCATTTAATAATGATACGAGGCTGTAAATGAAGTTCGAGCAGAAGTTTAAAATCTTTTAAAACATGCCAAAAATGGCTTGCTATTAATTCTGATAGCAACCCGGTCATCATCTTCAAGGCAAGTATTTCAAAATGAAAACTTGACCTCTCAACGGAAATTTATTCTCGAGCATGGTCTACTTTATGACCATGCAAAGGCGTGTGTTTACTTTGCAACACAACCCGTGCTTTCTATATACAACAAGTGTACGTGTCAGTGCATTTATTTGTCAAAATAAGAGAAATCTTATTTTTAATTGGTAAAAAGTTGTCTTCACAATGAATTTGTGTTTTCAGTATTTACAATTTTTTTTCAAAGATAATTCGACCACTCAAAACATGACAACCAACTCTTAAATAAAAAAGGGTCATTATTTAAGGGGGAGAACTGTCATCAATAATCTTTTAAAACGTTCTTTTCAAAATAAGTCCATGGAAATAAACGATAAAGTTTTGGATAATGACGGATAACATTTTTAAGGGGAGTTAAGTTTATATTAACCACAAGGGCTTTAGATGTCATTTGTTTTAAACTTTAAAGACTTATTTTACCAATTAAGACTTATTTTATTCCTCACGGAATAGATTCTAAGCTTATCCATTCCTCGAACCCGATCTTAGTATACTGGTGTACTAGGTTTTGCTGATTCTGAGGTATCGAAACCAGCAAGGGGAAGGAGTAGATACACTAGAACGTATAACAAGTACACGTGATAGATATCATACCCTAATATCATTTTAGGTCATTCCGGGAAGACAAATGTCATAACCACAGAGAAAATCAGTGTTTCATCTTGTTACTTTCGAGTACATTACTTTGTTCATAGGGTGGAAGCGATATCTCATTATAGTTTAGTATGCATCATTTGAGTTTCCAAGGGGGAAAAGTTTTTATTGGGTTTTGTGAGAAGAATATTTAAGTATGTGAAGATTTGTACTGATTCCAATAATGTTTCCTCCTCGACCGGATCAATCACTAAACTTATTTATTTTAAAAAGGGAAGTAGAATTATTGACAAATAGAGGATACACATAGGTTGGATAAGTATGAAGTCTCTTAAGTTAGTTCTATTTCTGCAGAAAGAAATGATACAGTGGGACTTAGTTGCCCCCCCTCTTATGTTATCAGTCAATTACTTAGAGGGAATAATTATGACATCCGGACTTAGTTACTTTGGTGTTACATATTTATATCATCATATCATGTAAGGAAAAATCAGAATTCGGGACTTAATTGAACTTTGGTGTTACGGTATGTAACTTAAATTGTGTACTACTTCGGATATTTAGGCTTTTTACATCAAGACTTCTTAATGCGGCTTGCAAGAAATCTTTGAATCTACTCAAGAAAGGATTGCTGGTTCGGGGCAAGCTAAGACAACTTCCAAATGGAGATTATCGAGACGGACTACATGATTGCTGACTTATGGACTATGATTTGTCATTTTCGATTGAACATATTTTCAGACATGTCTCATACATAATCTGTGAATATATAAATTGTATGTAGACTTAATATAGGCATATATACACCATATAATTCCCTCAAAATTTGAGGGGGAGCATAAAAATGTTCCAATAATAGGATTGATATATAATTAGAACATTTTTCTCCCCGAAAGCATTATATTTGAATCAATTGATATCCAAAATATCAAACGATTTGACATTTTTGATAAGGGGAGAAAATGTTATTAAAATATATATAACTTGTTTAATGTGATCTTTAAGACTCAAGTGTGAACTCCTATCCTCGTATGTGCTAAACATTTTCGGTTACCGATGCACATATGTAGGGGGAGCATTTCTAAATAGTAAAACCATCGAGGTACTAAATGTTTTGATTTATATGAAAGTACCTGGATCGATGTTTTCAAATGGTTTTTAGGCTGTGAACAATACCAAACGATCGACCATGTATTTAATTACTTAGAGTTATAAGGTGGTTAGGTATAGGTATTCGTTCCCACGATATAACCAAAACCGGAGGGATCTACCCAGGGACATTCTATTAGTTAGAATAGGAGTCCAACAAGGTATTAGTCATAAAGTAAGAAAAGGGAATAGTGCCGACTGAGATGGAGCTAGTACTGGAACATACCCAACAAGGTATTAGTCATAAAGTCTCGGTAAGCACTGAACGGGTTGAAGAATGAAAAAGAAAAGGTAAGATAAAGGGTGAAAAGAAAGAAGCCCTCCTTACACTTAGGCAGAAACCGGGTCAATACATAAACTGTCAGAAACACTAAGTTGTTGTTTGGTATTGAAGACAGTCGTCATGGACCCAGTAACGCAATGCACAACCCTCCTCATCCACTCAAGGTCTCTTAAAAGACTCTTGTTTCATTTCTCACAGAGATTACACGCATTTCTATCGACTTTCTCATTCCGATTTAGTTGGTATTAAAAAGGTAACAGTCTGCTCCATTCTCCGATTACTAAAACCAAATGTGCACTATTGAGTCTAGAGCCAAAAGAGATCATCCATAAATCTCATTAGGACACTTATCCAAAATATGCTTGCTAATTCACAAAATGTGAAAACAAGAAATATATCAAGAGTCTTACGCATTATCCTTGTGATTTTTCCAGAACAACAGAGTGATACCTAAAAAGTACTCACAATGATGATGGAAATCCTTCCAGAGCCAACATCAAACAAACTCTGCGGTAGGTAACTTGTGAGATCCTATATGGATCAAACTTGTGACACTAGATATCGATTCGGTCCAGCTTATGAATTGACGGCTGATTTTGAAAAGATAAACACTATTGGCGGTCCATTAAAAACCGTTTGCATCTTGCCACAACCGATTGATTTTCCTAAATCAAATTTTCATCTAAGTCTATGGGAAGCCTTCACAAGGGTATCTAGACTGGAAAAGCTGAACATAAATTGACTGCTTAATCGGGAAGATAGTAACTTACCGGTTCACTCTTACCGTGTTATCTGCTTTAAGATGCTCCGGTAATGAGAACGGCTAGTACAGCTGCGAAACCATGTCAAGGAGATTCTTCGGAATTATACCTGATCACAGGCAGTATTTATACTGATTAATGGGGAACCATGGTTATTACAACCGTATTTGACAAAGTGACAAAGCCGCTTTCGTCCATACAATATGAATATCTCTAACCCTTTCATGCAAGTAATCTCGATGGTCGCAGCTATTGGATCAAGACAAGTCAAGATTCAATGCCACATGCTCATACTTGTAAAGACATCATGAAAGCTTAAGTACATGTTTCAAGACTTCCGCTACTCTGATACCGTACGTCTTTCTTGAAGTGACGAAGTATTAAAGTCAAAGAATTTCAAAGAAGTTTCTGTCACTCTGATACCGAACGTCTTTCTCGAAGTGACGAAGTGTTATAGTTAAAGAATTTCAAGAAAGATGTCTTATTCAAGCTTTCAAGACCAAGAAACAACAACAGTATGAGCATGTCGGTCCAAAAGTCACAAGTGCACAAGATGGCGACAAGATCACAAAATGATGATAAGAGATTATGCTTGGTTGATGATCTCAAAGAAGTTCAAGTTCACATACAAGTCAAGCCTATCAGAACAAGCTAAAGCCTAAAGTCAAAGATCACTATATCATGTTCACAAAATAAAGTCAATGAAAACAAGTATGCGAGCACAAGACTGAAGACAAAGCATAGTATGCTAGGTTTAAGTTTTTGTAAAATGGAGTGACCTCCCTTAGAGGGAGATTGTTAGGAATACGAAAAGTATCGGTCACTTCCATTAGATCGTTAGATAGCTCGTAAAGTAATATTTGGAAACTTAGTAGGCTAGTTAAGCTAAAGCCCATGGTCAAAGCCCAACCGGCCACTTATGTGTAAGTATATAAATCTTTTCTATGCTATAGAAAGGGTGTTGATTGAACCATTTTTCTTACAATACAAGTGTGTGTTTTACATGTGTTCTCCCTTCAATTCTCTCTCTCTAGCTTTCTCTCTTTAGTTTATAGTTTGTGTGAAACAAGGAACCTACACTCAGGATTTGGAGAGCAATGCTCAAGGGAGTCTTCCGTTTTCATTCTACTCTTGTTTTTAACTTTTCATTTCCTTAAATATACAATAGGGACATTGTACAAACCAAGTGGGGGGGTGGGAGTAGAATTACCACTTGACTTATAATTGCCTTCGATTTTCTAGTTTATTTTGAAAAATGCCATTTTCAAAATTTTTTGACATTTTTTACAATACTGAAACTAGAATAGATCTTTGCCGAGCACAAATTACCCTTTATTTCCATTGGTGAGGTTTGCCTGATATTTCATTTTCATATGTTATTACATAAATCCACCAAAATATGAGTGTCCGGTAGTATTGTAGACTTTAAAACTTGGCATGTACATCATTTCAAGACCTAATTGAGTGATAGGGATAGATAGTTCAATAAAGGCAACATTATAGGATTTACACCCAAATGAGCCCATATGTGTATTGTTGTGTGCGTTTATCGACTTGTCACACTGACTTGTCGACCTCTCGTGATAAAACCCATTGTTACACTCACTTTTAGTGCAAGATACCCCTAGAATAACCTATTGAGCCATTCCGTGTTGTTTAACCCAAATTGTTTATGTTTCGTATCACCATTACACCTTAGCATACCTTTTAGTCTATAAACCCACCGTTGAGGAGTTACTAGCTGCTTGAAATCCTTGGTTCGGGTGAATGGGTTCAGGAATCATGCATATATGGAAGACCTATCATTGAAGACCCCCCCGTATCACTTATACTTTCGATACTACTTATCTCAAGTGAGGGGATGTTTATCATATTGCATGCTATAAAAGTTTTACCCTGTATTGTAATCATTAAAAAAAAGTAGTTGTAGTGTCTCATTTCACTTATGTAGCATGGTGTTATTTGTGTTGATTATCATATAAAACCAACTTTCAGACTATGATTATCATTTTAAACTGTGACCAATTCAAATTGAGACTAAAACACTTAGCTCTTAGGACGATCTCGGATTTACCAATCATGCACTACACACGATCGGGTTCTCTGCCCGTTAGTGCGTTGTAGACCATAGGTAATCTAGTTTTATAATTTTAAAACTTATAAAATTAATTCAACGATTAATACGCATCAGCGACTATGAGTGTAAGATCCGATACCACCCGGGGAAGGAAAACGTAGTGACTAACATTCTAAGCAGAAAAGAGAGGATCAAACAGAGAAGAGTACGGTCTATTAGTATGACGATCCATTCAAGCGTCAAGGTAAAATTACTTGAATCCCAAAGTAAAGCTCCCATGGACTTTGATACTCTAGCAAAAATGCTGCGAGGATTGGGGAAGCAGTTGGAAAGAAAGGCTGATTATGGACTCTACTTAGTAGATCGGATTTGGGTTTCATTGTTAGGAAACGTGAGAACCTTGATCATGAACGATGCCCACACGATGAAGTAATATGTACATGAGGGAGAGGATAAGATGTACTACGACTTGAGAGACTTGTATTGGTGGCCAGGAATGCAAAAGACATTGCTATGTATGTTAGCAAGTGTTTGACTTGTTCGAAGGTTAAGGCTGAACACCAAAAACCCTCAGGATTGCTGCAATAGTCAACGATTCCTGAGTGGATGGGAGAAAATAACTATGGATTTTGTTACGAAACTGCCCAGATGACGCGATTTAGGTCATTGTGGACAAAATGACCAAGTTTGCACACTTCTTAGCTATCCGTGAGGACTACAAGATGGAGAAGCTGTCGAGAATTTACATCAAAGAGGTTGTAGCAAGGAACGGTGTAACTGTGTCTATCATATCCACTCGTGACAGTCGATTCATGTCACGATTTTGGTAAACATTGCAGAACGCATTAGGAACATAGTTGGACATAAATACGGCCTATCATCCTCAGACCGATGGTCAGAGTGAGCGTACTATCCAAACATTGTAAGATATGCTTAGGTTATGTGTTATCAACTTTGGTGAGAACTAGGATACACACCTATCGTTAGTCGAGTTCTATTACAACAATAGTCACCAATCGAACATTAAATGTACTCCGTTCGAAGCACTATACGGAAGAAAATGCCGATCACTCATTATTTTGCCAGAGGTTGGAGAAGGTAAGTTAATTGGACAAGAAATTATATAAGAAACTACTAATAAGATAGTTCAGACGAGGGAGAAACTCAAGGCATAAAGAGATCTCCAAAAAAGATATGCCGATAA
>BQNB010067008.1:0-34353 GCA_026074375.1 Tanacetum coccineum | reverse complement strand
ACACACAAGAAGACAAGAAAACAAGAGAGAAGCGGTCAAGAACTAATGTAAGGAAAACGTATCAACTATTAATAATTTGATAAAACGCAGGTTTGTTTATTAGTGCAATGATTGTCTTATCTCGAAGTGGCATATCATTCCTAGACTTAGGCGGTATTTCTTCCTAAGACCTAGACACGCTAATTTTGTCATAATTAGACGCATCCACATAAAGCATCCTAATATATATTAATTATAATTCATCTAGAGGACAATACCGTGTATGTCGTACTAACCCTAGCTTATCGAGACTTTACCCATTTACTGCTTAACGGTGATTTGTAATAGATGGTAGTCCACAATCCAAACTATACCAATGATCAGAACGTTATTAGTTAGTACAAAGCCACTACCTACTATGGTACAACCAGTTCAATCAAGGCAAGCATGACGTTATTAGTGATCCTATTTGTTCCACCTATATGCATCACTATATGGAGAGCTATCCTAGACTCTTAGCCTACGCCCAAACAACACCGAAGTTGCAGTGCATTAAATATGTAGGACTAGACCCAGTTGAATGATAGGTCGCATACTTAAGCACGTAAACAAGTATCATGTGATAAACATAATCAATAAATCAATGATAAATTAAGCAATCAAGATAAACAAACCAAATATTGTAAAAATACACACGGTTTGATATATGAACGATTAAAATAAGAAAACCTCAATCGAACGCGTATTCGGTTGTGCGAAGATTACAAGAGTTTTCCTATGATCTTGAGGCTCTTTTCTGACCTTCTAGGCTCCTTTATTCGTCTCTTGGTCGACTTTGTGGTTTAGGGATTCACTTGCATGCCTAAAACTGAGTTTAGGGTCGTCTATATATAGTGGTCTGGAAGTCGGTTCGATACGGCGTATTGAGAAGCTCAATACGGCGTATTGGATGACTTGGCGTGGGCTCCAAGAATAAAATATTCCAAAATTCTTGCGCAGGAAATTGGATACGCCATATTCGATTTTTGGATACGGCGTATTGACCAATACGCCATATCCGATTTCTTGGATACGGAGTATTGACCAATAAGGAGTATTGGGGTTTTTGGATACGGAGTATTGGCTGAAAATGTGTTTTTCTTTATTTTTAACCAAAGTATCATATACGGCGTATCAATGGCGTATTCTTCAAAGTCAGGCAATGGTCTTGAGTTCTTCAAAGTCTTTAGATACGGCGTATGCTTCTAGAATGATACGGTGTATTGATGTCAGAATCAGTGACTTTCTCCAACTCTTAGTTTATGCTTCAAAACACGTCCTTTTCTCCATCTTTTGCCAAATACTCGATAATTACTGCAATTCTCAAATATAAATGATTAAGTAACAATTCTTGCAATAACTATACAAAATGGGTTAATAACATGGGATAAATAACGCTATAAAATAGACGTTATTTGATATCATCATTAGCATAATCATCTTTACATATTCAACAGAATATAACCAAACACTCACATTTGTCTTATCTTAACAATATTCCTATATTGTTAACTAACAATGGACATAGTTTAGAATAAATAAATTTATTCAAGGATTTAAACATGCAAATATAGGACACAATTATTATAAAATGAAAACAATAAACCATGTATATTAGTTCATTTGAAAAATAACAATCGTTTAACATCCCTTATCCAAATACTAACTAATAGATCACAGATCTACATGAGACTACTAGCAGGACAAACACCAATTCCCATAGCATGCTCAAAATGCTTATTATACGGCATTGGTTTTGTAAACGGATCAGCTAAGTTGTCATCAGTGTGAACTTTCTTTAGGACTATTTCACCAGCTTGAATCACTTCACGAACGTAGTGATATTTCCTTTGATAATGTCTGACACCCCTCATAATTCTGAGATCATTGGCGATTAGGTGCATTGTCACATAGCATCTCCATAGGTCTTTTATTTGATGGCATGACATCTCCAAGTCCATCAATAAATTTCCTCATCCAAACAGCTTCCATCGATGCTTCAGCAGCAACAATGTACTCCTCTTCTATAGAAGACATAGCAGTAGTGCTTTGCTTATCACTCTTCCAGTCCACGGCTCCACCATTAAGTACGAAAGCATATCCTGATTGGGATTTGGTATCGTCCTTATCAGTCTGAAATCCAGCATCAGCATAGCAAGTTACTTTCAGCTCGGATTCAGGTTTTTCCCCATAAACAAGTACCATATCTTTAGTATTCCTCAAATACTTAAGAATAGTTTTAAGAGCAGTCCAGTAAATATCACCAGGATTTTGCTGAAATCAACTACACAAGTTTTGCGCAAAGGCAACATCAAGTCTAGTGCATCTCACCGCATACATAATAAATCCTATAGCCGAAGCATAAGGAACATTTTGCATACATTTCACCTCACTAGGTTTTTACGCACCTTGGAACTTTCTATAGCCAGGCTTCTCATGCATTGGAGTACTACCACGTTTGGAGTTTTCCATCTTAAATTTCTTTATGATTTTATCAAAATAAGCACTTTGACTAAGAGAAATTAACCGCTTAGATCTATCACGTATGATCTTGATTCCAAGGATGTATGTTGCGCTCTCTACTGCGATGTATGTTTGTTTCCTAAGTCTTTCCTAGTAAACACTTAAAAAATCCAAGATTAACAGTCTTGAACATTGCACCAGTTTTCCCCATTGTTAAGTGTATTCGAAATATAAGATAGTAAATATAATGAAATTACTCTACTAGCTTTGAGATATATCAAATGCTCTCAGGATTTTAGTAAAATAATATTTGCTTCCTCATCAACTCTCTTGTTCTACATAACTTTAGATGCTTGCGCTTCAATCATAAATGGATAAGGTAGAAGTTTGCTATTTTCTAGGATGTTTTGGATCATTAAACATCTGCTTGCACTATTATATGTCACTCATTCGGTGACCATTCAAAAGGCGGTTTAACGTCTATTACCAAAGTCATAGAATGCGGCTACGGTTAAAAGAATCCTTATAGCTCTAATGTCTGCAACAGGAGAGAAGGTTTTCCCATAATCTACTTTGTAGGTTTGGATAAAGCCTTTTGCTACTAGAAAGGCTTTAAAGGTGTGTATATTGCCATCCATGTCTGTCTTTTTCTTGAAAATCCATTTAATCCTAACGGTTCGACCATTAGGAGGAAGATCAACCAAACTCCATACTTGGTTATCTTTCATAGATTGCATTTCCGTATTTATAGCATAAATCCACTTGTCAAATTCAAGATCTGATAACGCAGCTTAAAATTAGGAGGTTCATTAAAATCCCCTAATTCATGCTCCTTAGCATTAACATAGAAACCATATCTATCAGGTGCTTGAGATATCCTTTTGGATCTACAAATAGGAACTTCCCCACTTTAGGACTCGACCTCATTAGGTTTGATCTCATCATGTCTTTTGCTAGTATTTTTAGAAGGTTGTGCATCATATTCTTGAATTAATTCAAGTCCTACATCACTCCCACTCGCTTCGAGCATTCCGTGACTCTCACTCGCTTCTTGTAATGTGAGATTATTCTCAAAGAACTCAGCATTTCGAGCAACAAAAATCTTGTTCTTGAGTGGGTTGTAGAAATAGTAACTTATTATTTCCTTTAGGTATACGAAGATACACTTAATGAATCTAGAATCAAGTTTGTCAGGCGTGTCACGTTTCACGTGTGCCTCACAACCCCAAACCCTTAAGTAGGATAGCTTGAGAGCTTTATCACGCCATTTTTCTTATGGTGTCCTATCAACCTTCTTGGTTGGAACCATGTTGAGTATGCGAGCAGCAGACTCGAGAGCATATCCCCAAAAGGAATTTGGAAGAGTTGTCAGATTCATCATGGATCTAACCATATCAAGTAAACTTTGATTCCTCCTCTCAGACACCCCTTTATGTTTCAGTGTGTAAGGCGGTGTAAGTTGAGATATGATACCATAACTTTTCATATGATTAACAACTCATGACTTAATTATTTGCCTCCTCGATCAGATCGAAAAGCCTTGATTTTCTTATCGAGTTTATTTTTAATTTCATTCTGAAAGACCTTAAATGTTTCAAACACCTCATGTTTATGTTTCATTAGATAAACATAACCATAACGGCTGAAATCGTCAATAAAGGTAATGAAGTAACTAGCACCTTCTCTTGACACAGATCTAAAAGGGCCACATACGTTAGTGTGTATAAGTCCTAGTAGATATTTAGCTCTTTCTACTTGATGTGGAAAAGGCTTCCGCGCCATCTTTCTAGATATACAAGATTTGTATTTCTCAAGTGATTCATCATGAGTGAGTTGCAAGATCCCATCACGTTAAAGCTTGTCCATGCGTTTCTTGTTTATATGACCAAGACGACAATGCCATAGATATGAAGAGTCCAACTGATGTTTGGCTCTTTTGTTGCTAACATTGTAAATAGAACTAACATTTGGATAAAGATTATGCATATCTATTTCATAACTACCATCACGTGGAATTGCATTAAAATAAAACACATTATCTTTCAAAACAGAAATACCATAATTCATAAATGTATGAATATAACTATTGTCAACCAAACGGGAAATTGAAACAACACCCCTAGTAATAGTGGGTGTGAAATGACAGTTGTCTAATACAATTATTAAACCATTAGGAAGAACTAAATCAAAAATTCTAATAGCTTCAACGGCTGCACGCATTCCATTTCCCACGTACAGACTTAAAGCTCCATTTTTCAACCTCCTGCTTCCTCTAAGTCCTTGAGAATTATTACGGATATGAGTACCATAACCCGTATCATACTCTTAAGTCTTATTAAGACCCGTCTGTTTACAGCGGTGGCAGATAGAGTCCTTTGCCAGATGTTATCTCTTAGGTGGCGGTGGGATCTTGGGCTTGGGAGCATAAGCAAGCATATTCTTTCCTTTGTCCTTACCTTTGCCCCTTGCGGTTTCTTCTTGTCCTTATGGAACCTTCCCTCCCTTATTGCTAGTACAGCGAGAGTTTCAGCCTCCTTTGGAATACCTTTTTCATAAAGTTTTAACATAGCATGCAATTCAGCTATCGTCTTCCTTATGCTATGCATGTTATAGTTCTAGATAAACTGATCATAGTCCTTGTTAAGAGAATTCAAAATAAGAGTCACACCAAGTTTATTAGGCATAGCATAACCAAGGCATTCCATGTTGTCCAAGTAGCTTTTCATCTTCAAGAGATAAGAGCTTATGGACTGCTTTGACTGTTTCAAACAGTTCCTGTTTAGCTTGTTCTTCGAATATAGTTTTCTAAGTAGCTTATCATCTTCAAGAGACAAGAGCTTACGGACTGACCATCCTCCTGTTTGCAAGCATGAAATACTTTGACTGTTTCAAACAGTTCCTGTTTAGCTTGTTCCTCGGACATAGTTTTAAGTTCTTGGATCATGTCATATTCTTTGTAGTTTTCAAGAGCCCTCTAAAGATCAGGAGACATACTACCAAGCATAAGACATGCCACCTCATTTTGCATGTCATATGCATCACGTGCAGCTTGAGATGCAACAGGTAAAGGAAGAGGTATCAAAGGCTGTTTCAAATGAGCTAGTTTATTCTCGGGCCTAAGAACAATCCTTAAGTTTCAAAACCAGTTCGTAAAGTTTGGTCCAGTAAGCTTCTCTGCATGGAGAATTGACCTGATAGTCGAATTGTTTGTGTTTTGGGCAGCAGCAACCATCTACAAAATAAAAGTTCAGAAAATATTAGTATTTTCGATAATAATCTCTTAAATATTAACTACCCATGTTTATAAAATATACAATTAATTTTACAAGTGTCTAAGATCCAAGTTGACAATCTACCATTAATGCAGTTGATCTACTAGGAATGGTAAAACTCAAAAGGTAATCAGCGGGTGATAATTGCCAACATGTGCAACTCTTAGGTTTATGGGGGCCAAGGCATCATAATCCAGGATTATAATGTCAAGTAAGCATGTGTCACCCCATCGTATGCCTCGGTCGAGGGTCTGACCAACAGACTCGATATAAGTCGTCCAATACAAAATCTGTAATTTTATAGTCTCAGGTCAAACCATACAATTATTATATTACCTTGTTTTGCAATTCACCTAAAATTATCTTTGAGTAAAAAAACATACTCAAGTGATCCTGTACTTTGATGGAAAATGACTTAATTTAGGGTATAGATATTTTGATAAAACAAGTGTTACCAAAAAAAATTGTGTATAAGGAAGCATGCATACAACCTTATAATACTACCATTTTTAAAACATTTCCATTTTGTTTTAAATTTCTATATAAACTCATCCCATATATTTTATAATCAACATGCGATTTATAAAATCAGGGTTACCATGTTTACAATATTTCCATGTATAAGTAAAATTACTACGGTTAAGGTTAAATCCTCATAAGAAATAATCAAAACCTTATAATGATTATGACATACTTTTAATATTGTTTATTTAAGAAATGTTTTTATTTCTTGTGTTGTTCCGTAGTGGGTTCCTTTTCGGAAACCACTAAACCCAGGCGGTTATAGATCGTTGCAAGAATTAACAGGTTTACGTATATTGCAACACGATCTAGCAAAGTGTACATATCAATATATATACAATAAGCATATTGATTTAGTGCTTTTAGTCCATATTAATTTTCGAAATATCATTTTTGCATTATATATAAAAACGCCACATAGATATCAAAGCAAAACCAAATCGACAATTAATCATACTACCCATACATATTAAAACAAGTAATCAACAAAATCTTCCACCGCTTTTTGCATTTAAACAATTAATAACCAAAAGTCTTCCCCGCTTTGCATTAAACAATTAATCACGTATCAAGGTTTCAAGCATACCACATAAACAAGCATGCATAATAGACATATTAATCTTAATAACCATGGTTTACATGCACGTAACACAAGGTTAACAATTTATAAAAATAAATAAGCAATAATAAGTCAATAAACGCGAATTATAAGCCAAGCAACATAATAAGCGCGTCAGATCTTGTAAAAACCCTTACCATATTTATATTTCCATATTTTATGTGACTCTTAGAAGTCTTTATTTCACTAAATAAAATCCTAAAATAGATTTCACATAAAAGGCATGAAAATATCACAAAAATATGAGTTTTTCGCGTTTTTACCCTTTTCTTATGTGATTATAAAGCTATATGAACGGCTTGTAATGCCACTGTTGGAAATTGTTATCCTATAACATAATATTACACATAATATTCTACGAGCTACGCAGCGGAATTAATCTCATATAGCACTTATAATTAACATAAATAATAAACCAAAAGCGTACCTTTTAGCAAAACAAGCTACAAAAGAACCGAAGCTTTCTTGAGAATATGCACGTGTATTAAACCCGATCAAATACTAAAACTTTTAAAAAGTTTCTAAAGTAAACAATCTCTATGTGTCATACACTACACGTTATACAATTTCACCCAAATGCTAGTTCCACGAACCAACAAACTAAGAATACTAGAATATAATCAAAAATAAAAAACCCTAAAGTGGGGTGTTTGTTTTCATCGACCACAAGAGAGAGAGAGAGAAAGAGAATGGATGAGAATTATGAGCTAGGTGATCATCCATTTATACTAAGTGAATTAGGGCAATCCCTATAATACTTAGCTTAGGGCCAAAGCTAATAAAACCCATTGTTTTCTCCTCTTGGGCCTATGGCCGGTCAAACCACAACCAAACACACCCTTGGTGTTGACCTTTTGACTTTGCTAATTATTACATATAATTACTTTTAATTACACATTAATTAAAAATCCTTATAGTTAATTAATCATAAACGAACTAATTAATGGCCGTTTAGTATTCTACCGTTGGATCGTATATTAAATACATATATAATAAATATACACCTATATTATTATATACATACCAATAGAATGATATCTAAGTCTATAGTGTGTGTGACCCCTCGTAGGCTCACATATTCCTAGCCGTATAAATATCCATATGACATGAGCACATCCCAACAATAACATCATGATCGTCCTCTACCACGATGACACCCTTGTTCGAAAACTTTTTATAATTCACATCTTGGACTACCTTCCAATGGAGTAGTCATCTAACCATATCTTCAAGGTAGAAGACTTGTTTGACTTGTGTTGCGATAATGTACTGCTGATCATTAAACAACTCACTAGATGCCAAGATTTGTGTTATGTTGTTTCTAATGGCAAAACATTTAACTTTACGTCCTTCGTTGCTAGTGTCGAACCACTTAACTCGGAACGACACAACTTTGAATGAGATATACAAGAACTCAAGAATTTCTTCAAGCTGACCATAGTACATTTCTCCTTCCTTCTCACCAGGTGAACAAATGCCACTGTTTTGAGTTATACGACGTTTATCGCGGCTGTGTACGACAAACCTCACACCGTTGACTATGCAATAGTTGACTGCGATTGGATTAAGTGATGGTCCACAAGCCAAAGCATATAACTCGTCAGTTAAACTTGGGTCTTTGTCTATGTAACATTGACAAGTCTACAAAAAAGATAGGAATAGATAGAGATGAGTAATATATAGTCATTATTTTTAAAGTGAAATACATACAATAAGTATAAGTTTACCTGCGGCTCAAACCAGCGTGGGAATTCTTATTTCATGTGACGGTTAGGAAATTTCCTAAAAATGTTAATGAGATTAAAATAAGTCGTCGAAAAGATAACTTAAGAAAAGGAAGTTTCAAAATAAAAATGTGCGCCTCTTGAACTCGGCCAGGTACGTGTCGATTTCAAGACTGTTGTGAAGTACATACCATATCACTTTCTTCATTTCTTGGTGATATAACTAAATAAGTGAATGTTTACCAATCGTTCTACATATTGATCAGAACATCTGAAATTGACATGTTAGGGGAGGATAGTCCACATTACGGTCAGGATGATTAAATTTTGTCGTAACACCCCGAGAATAATGAGAACAGAAAGTCAATGCTTCTTCTGCAACATAACCCTTTGCTATCGAACCTTTCGGCTTAGCTTTATTTTGTATATACTTTTTTAGCTTTTTCATGTATCTTTAAAATGAGACACCACCGGGTAGTGGAATAGGCACACCCTTCAAAGAGCCTCTTCGCGTAAATGGAACCAAGTGAATCATACATGTAAAAAAGCAAGAGGAATATATTTGCACAAGAATTGCACAAAATAATCGATCAAATAGCTCTCAGCTTCACCATGTCATCCTTCATCAAAGTTCGAGCATATTTGCTTAATGAATAAACAAAGCTTGATTATTGGTGTTCTAACGTTTGGGTCCAAGTATTGCTGAAGTCCATAAGGAAGTAACCATCACATCATTATATAACAGTTATGAGACTTCCTGCTCGTTATATTGCTATCATTATCGGTCACTTTTTGCTTAAAGTTGGATCTGAACCGATCTAGTAGTTTAACTCCTTTGATGAACTGACAAAACTTTTTTCTGTTATCTAGTGTGAAGGAGTACTTATCATGAGGCTTCAAGCACTTCCCGTTTTGGTTTTTGCTGAGCCATAACTCTTTTTGAATGCCCAGAGTTTTCAAGTCTTGTCTAGCCTTGGTGGTGTCTTTAGATTTGTCATTCATTAACAAAGTGTTAACTTTTCTCCCCTCCCAGTCTCTTTTTCCTAACCCTAAAACCACTATAATTTTTTTTCCTGGTACCTCCTCATGTCGACCTCTCAAGACAACACCTTCCCCATGAATACCCTCCTCCATATGATCCCTATCAAGTTGTCTTCCACCAACTATCTTCTATGGAAAAATCAAATGCATCCTCTCCTCTCCTACCAAAAGCTTACAAATCATATTGATGGTACTACTGCCCCGTCGGCTACCATCACGTCTGGTGATCAATCCATTCTAAATCCAGCCTTCACTACTTGGAATGATTTTGATCAACGAGCAGTCATCCTTCTTAATTCCTTCCTAACCGAGGAAGCTGCTGCTGAAGTCTTGGGCCTTACCACGGCTCATGCAATCTGGACTGCTTTAGAGACTATTTTGAAGATTAATGATTCTGACTACCAATACGTCGTATTCATCAAGAAGATACGGCATATCCATGCATGCACTCACCAAAGACCACAAAGGAATGAAGATCAATACGCCGTATCCAGAAGAAAAAATTCTGATATGTTATTCTTCTTCTCCATCTTCATCTCGTCACACAACCTGATAATCATGGAAGTAAAAAAAATCACACAACCTGAGAAAATAAATTAGGGCTTAATTTTTAGGTGGTGGTGATTGAACCTGGTCACACATCTTATTGGTGGTTAGAATTATTTGTAGTGGCTGTGGTGAGTGAATAATTTTGTTATTACCAATAAATGGCTAATTATTAAGAGCTCTTGAGCTTATTTTAGTTTCGAAGATTGAAAGCCATTGTAACTCTGGGATAATTACAGGAGCCACTTTAATAACTGCGTGTTGATTGTATGAAATAATGACTCAAAGGAGGGAGGAAGAAGAAGAGACTCGGAGCAGGGTTTTGTACTTATGGCTATCTTGGTGAGACAAAGCTTTTAATGGATACAGCCCTATTAAATTAAGGGAATGTATCTTTTAGTATAATAGATTGTGAGGATTCATCCTTATCGGTTTCCAAATGTTTACCAAAATCCCACAAAAATATGAGTGTATCGGTGATGTAGTAGACTTTAGAACTTGGCTTGGTATATCTATTCGAGACCGCAATAATAAGTACTATGGATTTAGATGGAGTAACTTGTTTAAATTGGTAAATTTTAGGATTCGAGACCACAGTCATAAGTACTATGGATTTAGATGGTGTCACTTGTTTAAATTGGTAAATTTTAGGATTACACCCAAATCGCCTGTACATGTTGCTTATTAACTAACTACACTGGTTAGTTAACCCCCGTATAAACCCTTTGTTTACTCTCATTTTAGGAGTAAGATACCCCTAGAACAACCCGTAGAGCCAATCCTTTAGGAACAACACCAATTTTTATTTCGTTACACCTTTACACCTTAACATACCCTGTTAGATTAAGTTTATTTTACAGTTGCTAGTTGCTTAAAGTGTAAAGTTTCTATTTTCCGAGTCTTGTGTCTGTTTTGGTACGGTTGGAAGAAATTTGCACATCGCAAAATGGGAATGTATATTATAGTCAAAACTCATGTATTTTTACTACCATCTCAATTAATGGTACGTCGGAAGAATGAAGGAATTATCCGAAATTATTATGATCGTGAAGATGGTGAAACTATACCGAGTTTCATAGTATAGTGTTTAAAAAAATCAAAAAAATAGAAAAATCGCAACAAAAAAGAGAGAAAGAAAGATTGAAGATAATCGTTTCGCAACTACCGAAGGAATTACACAAAGGATCGATTATTCGTTGATACAAATCGACGATGTAGAGTATTGTATAAAGTGTAAGATATCGCCACTTGTCTTGTAAAGTATGTATAGTATGGGATGATTAGGAAGTTGACTGTTATGGGAACGCCAACTTAAGGTTGTTGTTTTTGATCTATGATCAAGACGTTGTAAATAGTCGTGTCTTTATCATGGTAATGGTTGGGAAAAAAGTGTATAGCAAGTTGTATTTTAGACTTAATCTATTTGTTTTGTAATTTTTATTTAACAACAATTTATTTCCCTTTTCTAATCAATAACCAAAGGTTTTACGCGAATATGGATGTGATCGAGCGTGCATGTCTATTCCGTCGTTACGGCCATGTATGCATGTCTCAGTTGCCTTGTTGCTTTATTACTATTGGTGAAAGTTAGAAGATCCATACCCTATATTACTCTACTAGTCCTACTCTTTAGCTTATTAGAGGTGGGAGTGAGTAGTCACATGTGTCTATCCCGTCGTTACGGGTGTGTATGGGTGGTATTTGTCGTCCTCCTAGAATATTGATATCAATAAAGATTAGTTAGAGTAATCAACCCTAAGCCTTATCATACAAACCCATATTTACTTTTATAAACTTGTTACTCCTTAGCTTTTACCACATAAATTAGTTGAGTGCTTTGAGTGTTTTCATCTTCCTATTTCGTGAGGTGTTTGGTCGTGTACTTGTAATAGATCAAATAAATGCTTTAACAAAAAACATCCACAGGGATACATTTTTATAGACTTCTAAAGGCTACTTGAGGACAAGTAGGATTCAAGTGGGAAGATATTTGATGACATCAAATAATGTCTATTTTATAGCATCATTTATCCCATTTAATTAACCCACTTTGGTATAATTATTGCAAAGAATTGTTACTTAATCATTGGATGGACTACACGTTGATGACAAGCTTCAGTTTGTCGAGGAACCGGTCGAGATCATGGATCGAGAGGTAAAACAGTTGAGGCATAGCCGTGTCCCAATTGTCAAGGTAAGATGGAACTCCAAGAGAGGTCCTGAGTTCACGTGGGAACGTGAAGACCAATTCAAGAAGAAATACCCACATCTCTTTACCAAGACCGCACCGCCGCCAAGTGCCGCATCGTAAGCCTTGAGGACAAGGCTCGTTTAACGGGGGAAGTCTATAACACCCCGTGTTTTCAAGTCATTTGCGACGTCAATAAAGCTACTAATTATTTTTAGTGTTGTACGCATTTACTTGTAATTTCGTGAATTAAGTTAAATCGCGTAAGCTAAGAATGATCATTTAATGTAAACGGGCATCAAACAATTAAACGTTTACATCAAGCAAGTATTAAATAATTATTTTGGAGAATAATTATGGTCTTTGTTTATTTTATTTTTATCGGTTACGCAAAGTGTTTACGTTTCGCGATAAATTAAGTTTAGGCATTCCCGGAACCACAAAAATATTTCTACGCTTCAACAAATACCCACTTTTATACCCAACACCCAAAGTTTTATTAAACTTTACCCAAGTTAATATTATTGTTCACTTTATTCATAAGAAAATAAACCAAGACATGAATACTTTCAAGTAAACACATTTTATACAAAAACTACAAGTTGTAACTTACATAAAATACACTAGATATGTTGTTAATATCAAAAAGCTTCTAGAAACCCTCCCCCCTCCTATCCCACGGCATACAACAACAACAATAGACAAGGAGCACACAAATTACACAAGTTGGTCTTGTACAACACCATGGCATTTAAACCTAGTCTTGTTATGTCTCAACTTGACCATAAACATTCCTTAAGACCCTCATCTTGTTCCTTGACCAACTAGACCTATCCTTGACTAACCTATACCATATATACAAGTATACATGTGATAGATAACACATACATGCAAAACACTTAACTAAAAACTCAAAACCATTCTCCCTTTTCCTCCCTTTTAACCCACGGCTCAAAACACCCCTTTTAAATAAACCATACAAATTTTTCTACAACATATACAAGCCATCACACATTATTCCTAAGATATACTAAGGTATTTGCAAGCATTGGTTAACCATTTACAAGTATTTATCAAGAAAGGAAGCTAGGGCTTTTACTTAAAAAGTTAGGGTTTTCTTGGTTATATAAGCTTGGGTATTTAATCTAAACAAGGGTTTAGATTTTTGTTGGTCATCATTATTCATCACACTAAGGTTATCTAAAGCCCTTAACTTTTCATTTTCATGATTATATGTGTATATGATGTTTATGTAGTAAAAATCACCATTAGGATACTTTTTAAACATGTGAAATGGATTTTTACTTATGATCATTGTTTTGTACACTTTTATATATGTTATGATGTTGATAATATCATGTTAAAAGGGATGTATAAGTGATGTACCATGTTGGTTAAGTGTAAAAATGTATATGTACAAATTAGGGTTTTTAAAGTACTTAAGGAAAGTTATATTTTCATGTGATCTTAATGACTTGTAAATCTTGTTATCATGGACTTATATGGACAAAATGTGGACTAAGGACATTAATATATGTATGACATAGTATAATAAGAGTTATAAAGGACTTGTGGTAATAATATTAAGTTGAAAAGTATATAAAAACAAGTTATATAATTAGTTATATAAAAGATATAAAGGGGCTGTTTGGTTTTGAATTTCAAACAGTGAGTTTGATGTTTTATAAAGATAGTACACCTCATGACGATTCCAAAAAGGTAAGAAACTCGAAAAACGGATTAATAACGAAAAAGATACGGTAAAAACAAGTTATACGATAAATAAACGGTTTTATAAAAGAATTTTTATAAAACAATTTATAAAAATTATACAAAACAGAAAGTTTGGTATTTTTAACAGATTATACATATTTTTAGGATTCCAAAATGATAAGAATCATAATTTTCCAACTTATAACAAAAGAGTTATGAATTTTGCAAGTTTATATACTTAAATGTATAAAAATAACTTTTATAAAAATAATTTTATAAAAAGTTACTGTTCATGACAGAAACATTTATTTTTGTAAACCTCATAAATAAATAGAACTTTCAATTACGAGAACGTGCTCGAAAGAATTACTAAAAACGGAGCTAAAACGAATAAAATACGACGTTTACGATAATTAAAGTTTATAAAAGTAATTTTATAAACTATGAACAGTAAAAATTATTGTTCATCAGCAGACCCCACTTTATAAAAATGTGATAATTTTAATAACGAAGACGTGCTCGAAGGAATCGCTAAAATCAGGATTAAAACGAATAAGTTGTTGCATTTACGGGTTTTACGACAATTAAATTTATAAAAGTAAATTTATAAAACGTCATAAACAGTAAAAGTACTGTTCATCAGAAGGTTATAAAATATAAAAATGTAATATTTTTATATATCATCTTAATACGAAGACGTGGACGTAAGAAACGCGAGAAACGGGTTTAAAACGGGAAAGTTATGCTAGTTTTACCAAAACGATAATTATAAACGTTTTCACTTTATAACAACGATTTTTAAATTACAAATAGATGGTGATGTCTATATAGGATTGTAATATGATATAATTTTAATTCGAAGTATCATAGTACTATACGACCTATGTTTTTATTAAGGTTTTCCTTCGGATTCATTCCGTCACATCTTATATTCACCTTACACGATTATTAACTCATTCACTTCATTGCTGAGTGAGTTCATAGCCCCATTTTTACATGTTTGTTTTATATGAAGTTTTTGGGATGAGAAACATGCATTTTTTTACAATTGGTTAGAGTTTTACATTATAAAACGGTTGCCGTAAGATAGCGATAACCATAGAAGTTGAGCCGCATTATCATAATAGTCAGTTTACTTGGATTGTGAAGCGCGGGATGTTAGGAATAGATTCTATTTGGGATTGACATCCCTTGTTCGGATGTGAGTAAGAGCTATCATAGGGCAAGACGAAACGATAACCCATGTCGAACATAGGATTTTGGCGGTTAGAACATCATCACGGGCAATGTAGGCCATTTATATGGTATTCATTTATGTCGAGCTTCAGTGTCATGAGCTTAGGGCAACGTAATTTCATTTATATGATGTCTGCATCTGTTGCATTATCATACACTTGGGAAATCTGGCTCCTACAATATAACGATTTATCAAACCTATGAATTCACCAACGATTATTTTACGTTTTTAAAGCATGTATTTTTCAGGAGGTCAATAAGCACAACAGGTGCAAAGGAATACATTGGGGTTTTGATTGGATAATCAAGCATTAAATAATTTGTCACATACATTTTGTATATAGTTTATGGGCTAGAAAATCTTTTTATTTTGATCTCAAGTGAAACAAGTGAGCTTCGGGCTTATGTAACAAATACTTTATAAATAAAAAAAAAATCCAATGTATCGGTTTTAAATGACTTTTTGGTCGTTCTATATATATCTTGTGTTGTTAATAATTGAAGTAACACGCCCCGGACCCTTATTCCGCTGCGACCCAATTTGGGGGTGTTACAGTTCATCCTAGATATATAAGATCTAATCAATCTTGAGCTATAAACGATCTTATCAATTGGTATCAGAGCAAGTTGCTCTTGATATCTAGGATTTTTACAAGGTTTTTGTCTCGTTTTTATGACGGTGCAATTAGGGTTCTTATGCAAACCCTAATTATGAATCTGTTCACAAAACATGTTCCTAAAGGCTTTTTGATCTAATCGTATAAAACAGCAGGTTATTGTTCGGATTTTGATAATCATCCTTGTAGGGTTTTGAGTTATCAAGCAAAATTAGGGTTTCTAACAACCCTAATTCCTGTCATAAAGAAAAGGCAGCAGGCCTTAAGCCTTATTCATGGCGAATCTTTGGTCTAAAAACCCTAATTCAAAGCAGGACAAGATGCAGGATGATATAATAGACGTGGACACACTTTCGTTGGCTACTGTATGTACCCTAATGATAGGGTTGCTATTCTTTTGTTCATGGATTCACAGATTGTAAAGATTTTGGCTTTTAGGGTTTTTGTGAAATCAGGATGAAGATGTATAATATGATGCGTGATTTATAGAGGTTGGAAATGATATCTTTAATAATATGAAATCCCTGATTTATAAGGATTGCATATTTACTTCCATATAAGTTGGACGTGTTTAGTAAACTGCAGCAGATCGTGGATATGAATTACCCACCCCCAAAAGATCTCTCACACAATCATAAATACCCCCTAAACCACACACACTTGGGGTCGATGTCGCTATATCCGACACACTACACACAGACAAGAGCAGCGAGAACGTCGCGCCGTTACTCAAAACTCTTAAAAGTATTAATAGGGGGGAGCGGGGAAGAACTAAAAGGGAGGAGAGAGGAGGCCTGACGACACTATGTGGGAGCTTTAAACATACCAAGTTTTCAACATTTCGCGCACACAACAAAACAAGACAATATAACAAATAAAATTGACAAAAGCAATTAAATGAAGGAGGACTTTGAAGGAGAGGAGTGGAGAACGTATATACATAGATATTTAGCGTGAGGGGTTAAGGATGAATGGGAGTAGAGAGAAAAAAAACGTAAGGAAATATGTTGATAAAAATAATTTCTTAAAATCTCACATATGAGGGGAAAAGAATAACATAAGCGCTATAAAAAAGAAGGATCTATATATATAGTCTATCGTGAGGGTACTTCTATCTCTAAGAAGACGAGTATCGACAGACTTGATATAGTATGACACACAAGTGTTAATTTGGATGGGAGTACAGTGGAATATAAGAAGATCGCTCTTAAAACACCAAAACCTAGAGTGAGCGGTGTGGATTTTGAGAATGATGAGAGTTAATTATAGAGTGGTGTGGGGGTGTATTATTTGTGGAGTATGGGGGGTTGATTATGTGATATTTGTTGTGTTAGAAAGAAGGGGGGGGGGGGGGGGGGGTACAATTAATGGGTTGATAATATTAGTTGTATTTAATTATATATGGTTTAATATTGGTTGATGTGGGGGGGGTGTGGGGGGAATATATGAAAGTGGTTAAATGTTATATTAGAAGAGTAGAAATGTGAGGGGGGAGAGAAATAGGAAGGAATATTGGGGGGGGGGTTGTTTGGAAGTAAGTAGAAACACGTGTGATGTCACACACAACAAGATATTGGGGCAAATTATAGGGAGATCTCCTCTCTCTGATAGGTGGCGGGGGGGGGGTGAAATGGATATAAATATAAAAGAAAGTTAATAAAAAAGAATATATAAAATATTATAATATCGCGAAGATAAAAAAAATCTCTCTCTATCTCTCTATCAAACGACGGTTGCGATAACATCATTATCTGGCGGAGCGCGGAAGAGTGGACGCAGCACAGTGTATAAAAACACTCGTCTCTATGATATGATTATGATTTACATATGATATAAAGGAGTGAGGAAAAGATGATATTGCTTCTTATTGGGGGACGATCTATATATTATGATTTATTAATATTATATTCAGATACAAAATAAGGTAAAAACATAGTGTTTGTTATGGGGTTTTTGGGGAAGTTGGGGGGTTTGGTGGACTAGGGTGGGGGTATGGGTGAATAGTGGTGTTTATTTGTGTGGGGGATGTTGGTTTTTTATGTGTATCAATGATATGTATTATTGAGTGATTGATGAGACATCTCACTATATGCGAGAATACATAGGTTGGTGGGTTTTAATATAAACAAGATATGAGTGGGAGCGTGTGCGAGTTATAGAGTGTTTATAATGGAAGGAAGTGTGATGGTATGTCTATTGGGGTGTGGGTATGTGAGGTATATATCTAACTATAGACTGAGGGATAATAAGAATCTATGTTCTCTAACAAAATATGATTAAAGCGCGATTAAAGAGATACAACTAACAAATATCAATCTATGAAGAGATAGTCGATGAAATAAAATAATAGTATCTATATATAATAAGAGAAGATGTATAGCTCAGAGTAACTATAAATAAAATATAAATTTCACCAAAGTGCTAAAAAGATCTCTGTAATTTCAGAGCAAGAAGGGGGTGGATACTATACTTAAGAATATGATTCGCTATGATGAGTGAAAATTATTTTTGTGAGAGAGCGTGAGAGTGAGCTTATATATATGGTTTTGATGAGGGTGGGGGTGTGGGGGATGAGTGTGTGTGAGTTGTATCTGTGAGTGAGAGTAGAGTGTAGGAGGGAGTAGTAATAGTGTGAGAGATGGTTATTTAGATGTCGCGTGTGAGAGTGAGTGAGAGGGAGTGTGTGATAAAAAAAAAAAATTAATAAAAAAACAAAAAAAAGAATATAATAAATAAAATAATAAAAGAATTATAATAGAGGTGTTGGGTAATTTAGATTTTGAGTATTTGGGTGGGGGAGTGGTAGATTGAGATGTGGGAGTTATTAGTTGTGGGGGAGATGTTTTGTTGGGGGATTTGTGAAGTAGGTGTGGGATATTTTTAGGGTATAATTCGACGCACTGGATATGCAATCAGAAGACATAGTTTGGAGTTCAAACTTCTTCATCAAATTTCTTAGAACTCGGTTTTCTTTATCATGACACTCATAGAGCCTACAGAGTTCAAGATTTCAAGAGATGGTAAAACATTATTGGATTTAGGGGAAGCATAATTGATTAAAAGTTTAACCATCCATACATGTACCACTTGAGGGAAGTGTTACAAGTTGATATCAAACACAGACCCCTATTGGATGAAGACAAAAAGGGAAGCAGATTACAGGTTCATATGATTTAATCTTATTTATGTGTGGTACATGTTAAAGAAATCTTTAAATCAAGGGGAAAAAAAAAAAAGCCCCAATGCATATTTTTTTCATTTAGAGAGATGATTACATCTTAACTTCTCTATTTAAGGGGAAGTTTGTACGCGACTTTGTTTGTTTTGTCATCATCAAATAGGGGAAGATTGTTAGGATTCTTGATTTGATGAGACATAATAAATATATCAGAATGAAACAAAAGGACAAAATTCTTAATTACAAATCTTCAAGCTGGTGTAGAAGATTAATGATAAAAGATGAAGATTTCAGAAGATCTCCTTATAAAGATAAAGATACAGAAGATATTAGAAGATATTCTTAAATGTTTTAAATATATTGTTTGTTCTTATCTTCTTGTGTAAGCCTTGAAATCTCTCTATATAAAGAGATTATCAGGCGTCTAGTTTAGAAATCCATCCATAGAAAACTAGAGCTCTCCAAATGAGAGTCTAGATAGTTAGATAGCAAGTCGACTGATGAGAGTCGAATAGTACACCATAGTTAGTTGGTGTAGCCCCAAATTATAGTTGGGGTAATAAGGAAACGTTCAATAAAGAAAACCTTGTGATAACTTTGATTGTGTTCTTTATTATTCCGCTGCGTGTTATCAATCATTGTTATTGTTCATCCTAGATATATAAGATCTAATCAATCTTGAGCTATAAACGATCTTATCACTTATTTTCTTTTACACATTCCTGCTGAAGAATCATGGAAACTCAAGCCATTGATGATCAGTATCCTTTGGTTAATTATGATAATGATAATGAAAATGACAATTTAGGATATCAATCAGAGGAGTATTTTGATGAGGTGCAGGAGGATGATGAAAACAACCATTCAAATGGGAATGTAGTTAAGAGGGGCATAACCAGGTTATATAAGTTTCGCAGGGAATATGGAAAACCCGATGGAATAAAGCTCAGTGTAACCTTCGATGCGTTGAATAGGATATCAGGAAAACACAGAGCATTGTTTTCGAGTTTTTTAGGAGACATGGTTCGTGAGCATATAGGTTTGAAGATTGGGGGGGAGGGGGGGGGGGGGGGGGGGGGGGGGGGGGGGGGATTGGAAGAAGGTGGATTCAAAAGCAAGAGATAAACTATGGGATGAAATCACGGTACACATATACTATTTTTGAACCCAGTACTACATAAGTTTATCTCTGCATTTACATTATGTGCAACTAATTAACAACATTGTGTTAATATTTGTAGCGATATTTTGATGTTGACTTGACAGTCAGAAAGCTGGTAATGAATTGTCTTGGTCAACTTCTAAGGAATTTTAGAAGGAAATTTAGACAAACATACATATTGCCCAACCAAAATACACTTTCAAAACTAAATGAAGTCCCGGTGAAGTATAGTGTAATTTTACAAGCCGAAGAATGGGTCAATTTTGTAAAGTACACGGCCACCAAGGAATACAAGGTTTTAATTAGTCATTTTTATTTAAGTCCATATATCTTTCATAATTTTGTGTTTCCATATATATTAGTTCTATACTAGCGGCATTACTATATCTAAACGCCTTATGATTTTGTATTGCAAGGTAAAATCAGCTGCAGCTAAAATGGCGCGTTCCAAGTCTATCAGCATACAATGGGAGCACTTGTGAAAGAGAAAATCATAAGATTACACATTTGCACATTTGCATTTAATAGCATCATACTTTCGTTTATATTGGTTTAACTTACATGTGTATGTATTTGATGTTTATAAGATCAAAAAAAAGAAAGAAATTGAACCAGATGAAGAACCCGTGCGTGGTACACTGTGGTTGAAAGGAGGGGTAAACAAAGACGGAGAATATCCAGATGATGAGATTAGATCAGTGGGAGATAAACTTGTAAGTTTGACTGCAAAATTTATTATTATGTTCATTTTCATATAATAACCTATTTCCCATATTGTGTGTGCAGAAAGAAACTGAGGACAAGATCAAAGACGAAACCTTGACGGTTGGATCATTCACTGATGCCATGACAATTGTATTAGGTAAGGAAAAGGGAGGTTATGCAAGAGGAGTGGGAAGTGGAGTTACATACAAGAGGTATTTTGATCTTCCTCGAAGCAGACAAGCATCTGATGAAAGAATTTTGTTACTTCAAAGTCAACTTGATAATGAGAGACGCGAACGTCAAGAAAAAGAACTATTAATCCAGAATTTGTCCAACAAGATGTCACAAACAGAGGGAATGGTTACTAAACTGAAGAATCAGTTGGCTGCACAAGGGGGGCAGTTTCAGTCAATGTCAACTCAATTGACACCACCAAATGTAAGACATTTTTTATGTTAACAATTTCATTTTCTAATTAACACTAACAGCACTAACTTATACACTAAGCAGTACTAACTAACAAACAATACTAACTTATACACTAGCAGTATTAACTTCTTCAGCAACATTAACTTCTCTGAGCAGTCTTAACCATGAGCAGTACTAATATATTCACTAGCAGTACTAACTTTGTACTAGCAGTAGTAAACACTTGGCATATTTTTCTTTGAAGTTCACTAGCAGCATTAAATCAACCAAGCAGCATTAACTTCAAACATGAGCAGCAGTAATCCAAACAGCATCAAGAAGACTTTTAATCCCAACACTATAGATAGCAGGCACTGATCCTAAACTGACGAGTCTATGCATTTCTTAATTTATATTGCAGGTGTCTCCGGTGGACATTAATCCTATAAATAGCAGCGCTGATGAGGAGGGCGGAACAACTGTTGTTGGATGTGAGAATGACGCGAGCATTCATAAGTCTAATGAACTTGCAACTTTAGAAAAGGAAATGGAAACAAGGGTAAGTAACAAAACATCCCCCTGTGAAACTGTTAAATCTGTCGGATCTAAGAAAATAACTAGATCAATACGAAAGGATTCTTCACGTCAAGATTCCCAATCACAAGAAAATGTGTCTCCACTACTAGTACTACCACAAGTATGTATTTCAACATGTTCATATATTCTTTTGTTTAATTAATTTCTGATACATACATGCAACAAATCATTTTTTTAGGCAATTAAGTGCAAACTGTGGCACTTAAAGAAATCAACCAACTATTATTGCTTTTGGGTAACTCATAACAAGACTGATGACAAAAATGCTTCATAAAAAAATAACTCCCAAAGGATTGCGTACAAAGTGTCATTGATACATCTTTAGTGGATGCAGCATGCATACCGGATGTAGGAAATAACGGTTTCAAAATAGTTAAGGATGCAGTAGGTGGTTTTTTTGCATGGCCAAAGGATCAAGTGGTTTTCGATCCAAAGGTACATACCTGTGTTTTATCAACCTTCATATTTAATTTAGTGTTTGATACACGTGGCTTTTGTTTCCTACAAGCAACACCTCCAAGTACCATACAAATGAATGTTGAGAACAAAACTGCACCTAAATTAGAAACGAAGCGCAAAAACGTTTACGTCTCTAGTGATGTAATGCAAGGCAAGCTAAGAAGAAGAGTCTTCAGAAGTCCTTAAATTATTTAGAATTTTATTATGTACGACATTACAATTTTATATTTGGTTCATTTATAAACATTCCAGTTTTATTGTATTTGAATTTGTTTTGATATATATTGATTTCTTAAATGTGACTAAAAGATGCATATGGTCACACTTATTAACACTTTTGGTCACTGTTTGCTTAATTCTTTATGTGACTAAATATTAAAAAAGGCCACACAAACATAAAATTGATGTGGTCATTCGATGAACAATAGTCGCACAAAATACAAATTTCTTCACTTTAAACAGCATATGGTCATACTTATTAACACTTTTGGCCACTTTATGCTTAATTGTATGTGATTAAATACCCAAAACAAACATGCTTTGTGTGACTAAATATTACAAAAGGCCACACAAACATAAAATTCATGTGGCCATTAAATGATCAATAGTCATACAAAATACACATTTCTTCACTTTAAACAGCATATGGTCACACTTATTAACACTTTTGGCCACTTTATGCTTAATTGTATGTGACTAAATACCCAAAAAACATGATTTGTGAGACTAAATATTACAAAAGGCCACACAAACATAAAGTTCATGTGGCCATTGGATGAACAATAGTCACACAAAATACATATTTCTTCACTTTAAACAGCATATGGTCACACTTATTAACACTTTTGGCCACTTTATGCTTAATTGTATGTGACTAAATACCCAAAACAAACATGCTTTGTGTGACTAAATATTACAAAAGGTCACACAAACATAAAATTCATGTGGCCATTGGATGAACAATAGTCACACAAAATACACATTTTTTCACTTTAAACAGCATTATAGTCACACTTAATTTAACATTTGGCACTTTATTGCTTTAATTGTATGTGACTAAATACCCAAAACAAACATGCTTTATGTGACTAAATATTACAAAAGGCCACACAAACATAAAATTCATGTGGCCATTGGATGAACAATAGTCACACAAAATACACATTTCTTCACTTTAAACAGCATATGGTCACACTTATTAACACTTTTGGCCACTTTATGCTTAATTGTATGTGACTAAATACCCAAAACAAACATGCTTTGTGTGACTAAATATTACAAAAGGCCACACAAACATAAAATTCATGTGGCCATTGGATGATCAATAGTCACACAAAATACACATTTCTTCACTTTAAACAGCATATGGTCACACTTATTAACACTTTTGGCCACTTTATGCTTAATTGTATGTGACTAAATACCCAAAACAAACATGCTTTGTGTGACTAAATATTACAAAAGGCCACACAAACATAAAATTCATGTGGCCATTGGATGAACAATAGTCACACAAAATACACATTTCTTCACTTTAAATAGCATATGGTCACACTTATTAACACTTTTGGCCACTTTATGCTTAATTGTATGTAACACCCCCATTTTTACATATAGCAGCGGAAGCTAATCTGGGGTATTACTTCAAGGTACAACAGTCATAATCATAGAAAACAAATCAAAAAGAGTCGTTTATGAAAATAAGTTATCATTCATTATTTCTTCAGAGTTTTTACAAACGAGAGGTTCCCAAAATCTATACAATAAAGTTGAATGATAACGGTTTTTTTTTCCATCTTCATGTCCTCACGACTCCACTCCGTGTCCATTAGTTACCTGAGATACAACAAGCAAAAAGTCAACACAAAGGTGGAGTGAAATCCATAGGTTAAGTAATATAATTTGAATGCAAATGCGAATTTGGGTATACGTGATATACAACCCAGTATTGAAAACTATATTATTATTGGCCATTAGCTCATGAAACCTAAGGCCTGTAAGGGTATGGTGATACGTTATAGCCCCTGCGGGAAACTTTGCCAAAATACCCGCGTGATTTTTAATGATGTTCGATTGGTTACACGTAACTGGGTACACCAACAGGGAGTCCAGCCCAAATAGATCTATTCACACGATCGCGTGCTATACTACGGAGAGTAATTAACGGTTCATGATTATGGGGACTTAAAGGCAAAGTAGTTACTTAGGCAATAGTAAATTAAAATAGCATACAAAAATAATTGCATTCATGTTTATAGCATGTATCCCCCTCGCGGGTTTATAAAACATTTGAAATATTGAAATGCGAGGCTATGAACTCACCTGAACAGTTATAGGGAAATTGATAGCAAATGTATATGAAATGAAAGTAACGGCTTCGTCACGGGCAACCTGGGTTAATATGGCAAGTCTTAGTTTGATTGAATATATAAGTTTTTACATCGATGTTGGTTTTGATATAAAAATTATCATAACACCGTTCGGGCCATCATAATTCAGAAGTCATTCAGTAAACGTTTGTGGAGCTAGGGCACTTTAAATCGTAAACCCAACAACTCAGACAGAACGTAATACCAAGATGAAACTTCTTAATATGAAGCTCCCTAGTATTGTGGTATGATATAGATCCGGGACATGATTTTTGAAAGCACATCGATGATGAATGATATAATGATTAGAACATAAGCAGTTTTAAGCATTTTATTCAATATCTGGAAATGTTAAGCACGTCAAGCGTTAATTAAAGTTATGTCTGGTAATGTTTTGATGAGTTATTATACCTTTTCAAAATGTTACATTTTAGACCCTTATTTTGAAAAGTGGCAGACATAAAACCCTTGGAGTTTGCCCTTATTATTTACGACTTGGTCCCTCAAGTTTTAAAAGATATACCAAGTAAACCTTGGTACTTTAAAAAGTGCCATAATAGGCCCTGGTTAGTTTATAACTGATAAAATGACACTTTTAGTCCTTTTAGTTATAAGTTTCTGAAAATTACGATATTTAACCTCCTTATACATGGATTACAAATTAACAAAACATGTCCCAATTGCCATGCAAAGCTTAATTAACAATTCAATAGAACTTTTTTATAAGTTATAATAAACTAAAATATGAAGTTTTAACATAACACAAGTTTAATTTAACGATTCGTTAAGCTAAAAAGTAAAACGGGTCAAATTAGGGTTTTAAAATGAAAACGCGCGGGTTTTAAGATCAAATTCTCTTATGACTTATCAAAGTACTTATTTTAACATTATAATAGCTTATTAGGATAGGTTATAACAAAAGTTTACAAGTTTAACCCATAGTTTAAGTAAAAACATGAAATTAGGGTTTCGGGTGTACGGTTTTGGATCAAAAAGGCATAACACTTAGGTTTTTGAGTTCAAAGCTTTATATTATGATTTTAGCAAGATCATATGAACATTATAACGTTATAAAAGCAGATCATAAGCTTAGAGAACCTGGTCTTGAGCTTATGGCTTAGAAATGGGTCAGAATCAGGACTTTCGGCTTCGTACGCCTAGAATAACGACTCCCGGGCTTCGTTTCTTGGTTTCTTTTGCTTCCTTTCTGAACTTGATACTTCTTAAGACCTTCTTAGCACTTAATGGAGCAAAGGATTGCTGCCTATAATGGGTATGAGATAAGAGAGTGGGGGATGAGAATGAATGAAGTTCTATGGTCCTATTTATACTAGAATTCAAGGGAGGTGAGTAAGCAAGGCTTAGTTTTTGATCTTGACACATAGGAGGTCTAGTAGGGGATGTGTAAAAGCTAGAAATTCAGGTGTACAAGCTAGAAAACTAGCTTTGATGTGTTGTTTCTCTTGTTGCTTGCCGCGGCTAGAAAAGAAAGAACAAGAAGCATGTGATGAATTTTATACAATATAAATGGAAGATATTTTGAAGAGAGGTGCTTGTAAGCAGCTAGGGAGGTAAGGTGCTTGTCATTGAGGTGCTTAGTTGCAAGAAAATTAGTTAAAATGGGTCATTTTGCAAGGGTTTTGTATTTCGGGTTCACTAGGGCTCATTTAGGGTTTTTAAGCTTGGATTTCTTGTATACTTGATTAGGAATGATAGGTTACTGATCCTAAGACTTATATTAAGGATTATAATCAAAATTTGATAGGTGGTTTGGGTTAAAATGGGTAGAAAATGAATAAACGGGTCAAAATCACAATTAGGGCACAATTAGGGTTTTCTGGATTCGTTTCTTGTATAATTGAAGTAGAATGATGAAATGATAATGGATTATGATTGATAATGTTGTAATTTATGTTATTATAACTTATTTAAGTATTGGTTTAGGTTTACAATGGATAAAAATGAAGAAACGAGTCATGGTTTAGAAACTAGCTCGGTTTTAGGGTTTAGGGTTTTGAATTAGGGTTTTGAGTGTAAAAAGATGTATGAAAGCTTATGAATAGAATAATTAGGGTTTAAACATTGTATATTGAGTGTAGTAGCTTGTACACAAGTGATGGTGAAGAAATTAGAATGAAAACAGAGGTAAAACGGCTATTTTAGAGATCATGCTTAATGACTTGTACATTGAGCTTTTAGAGACTTGTACTTTGACTTGAAGAGATTTTATATTTCAAATGAGATATTATATTACTTGTACATATGCTTTAGTAGCTTGTGCATTCACTTTAGATGTTAATCCTTCATGGAATTAGGGTTTAGAGGCATCCGATAATGGTTTAAAGCCCGTTTTGATATAACGTTGCGAATGGTACATTATAGGAATAATGTACTTTGTAAAAATGATATTATGATATTGAATTGATATATTATGATGATTGCTTGACATATATGAAGATAGGATTGCCATAGATAGGTTGCCTGAGCCCGTTAACTTTAGTTATGCAAGAAATGTTGTACATCGAGATATTGGCAAAGTAAGTAATGTAATGTAATAAAGCGAAAAATTTCCCTAAAAAAGGTGAGTTCATATATAACTGATAGATTGTACATCATCTAACTTAATAGATGGATATTTACATTTATGAAAATTGTGGGTTGTTATAGTCCCCCATCCTTACAGAAATCTCGTCCCGAGATTTGATTTGATGTTGAAGTGATGATTGAAAACAGATGAGGATATTTGGCACGAATTTCGTCTTCACGTTCCCATGTAAACTCTGGTCCTCTTTTAGAGTTCCATCGTACTTTGACTATAGGAATATGACTTCGCTTTAATTGCTTGATTTCACGATCCATTACTTCCACTGGTTCTTCTACAAAGTTGAGTTTGTCGTCGAGTTGAAGTTCTTTCATTGGAATAATAAGAGATTCATCGGATAAGCACTTCTTGTTAAGGTATGAGAACTGTTATGGGAGAAAAGACTTGCATCACTTAAAAATGATATTCACTTAGACCTTGTAGTACACACGTTTAATCAAGGTTTAATTTTAGTTTCAAAGCAATAAAAAGGGGTTAAAATTCACTTTTGATGGGATCTTAGAGATGTTCCGCCCGATTTACGGAACATCGTAATTATAGCTTAGCAGGGTTCAAATGCATTTTGTGATACTATTCAGACACCGCAATGGGTATCGACGGGATTAAGTTTGCTGAATCAATCATATGAGTCGTTTAAGGCACGACAGTCGCATATATGCGCCCTCAATTTTATATGAGGGTCACTATTGAGGTTCAACTGAGCCCCGTGCCAATCTGCGACGTGACGTGCAGCACAGAATATTAAGAACACTTTAGCGGCTCCAAGCGCACAAATTCAAAGCACGGTTTCAGGTTCGCTACTTAATGGAGAGCTTTTGTATCTAAGATTGACCTCCTATTATTGTTAACGTATTTGTTGTTTAGGTTGAAGCGCTGTCCTACGGGGCTCTTGTGGACATTACGATAAAAGGTTTAATTGACAGCATACTCTTTGGGTCACGCATTAGTAATTTAAAGATAATCGTGTTCTACTCTATTTTAGGTCTTTGAGGGCATGGATGCTGATATCTCGTAGGAAAATATGGAATACAGTGCACTAAAGTGTTACTTAGTTGAGCTAAACTTCACTTTTGCGCAGTATTGTATGACCAACTAGGTTGTTCATGAGTGGGAGGGTTCTTACTCAAATCGAGGTCTTTTGTATCAGCTGTATTCATTATTTGTTAAGAATAATATCTTAAGACCTTAGTCCTCCTACTATCCGAATAAAACTTGCTCGGAATTTATAGAGCATAATTACTGTTCAAACTGCATATAAAACCCACATATGGCTCCGAAAATTGCAAAACATAAAAGCACGAATACCATAAACAACTCTTCGACCGTCCCTACTATCTCCCTACAGCTCCGCCCGCAACTTCTTAATAAAACAAACCCCCCACTAGCAAAAACCCACAAACCCAATCCTCCACATTCCGTCCCTACCCATAAAACCAAGAACAACTACGACACCCCGAGTATCATAACAACCCTCCCTCCACACACCCACCCTCAGCCCCAAACCTTCCGATCACCCCCCTCATACGACTACCTCCAAACTCCCAACAAATCGTCAACGCCCGCTATTCCATAGTCATGTTTCCTACTCAGCTCTACAGCTCACGTATCTCGTTAAGATACGCCACTGGAGGCCAATTCGATCACGAATTTTGAATTGTCCCAATGATAACGAGTAATCCGCATCCGTTCCTCGTTTTCCGAATCAAAAGATAACCCTAACGGGGAAAATACATTTAAACATAACAACAACACGATCGCCAACTTGACAATTCTAAAAGGCTTTCGTCTCTTACATTTGCGTAACTTCTTTGTCCGACTCTCTTGCAGCTTGCAAGCGTTGACGAATTGTTGAATAATCTTTTCAGTGGTTTCCTTGAATTATATCTTCCCAGTAAGTTGAGAATCTCCAACTTCGGCAAGCAAATCGGTGAGTCTACACTTCATGCCATACAGTGCTTTCGAAATGGTGCTAAGCTGCCTTGATACTGGCATGATAACTGTTATTGTACAAAAATTCTACCAATGGTAAATTTTTATCCCATCCTTTCCCGAAATCTATAACATAAGCTCGTAGCATGTCTTCGAGTGTTTGGATGGTTCTTTCACTTTGTCCATCCGATTTAGATGAAATGCCTGTATCTCATGTCCTAGTTTGGAGTACACCAAAGCATTTCGCAATGATTTGCCAGAATCTTGATGTGAAATGACTGACACGATCGAGATATAGTGACGATTGGGTACGCCATGTCGAGAGACTATTTCTTTGATATATAACCTTGTAAGAGTTTCCATACTATCAGTCGCTCGAGTGGGTATGAAATGCGCTGATTTGGTAAGGCGATCGACAATGACCAGGTTTTGGGTAGCTTTGTAATGAAATCCATTGTTATCCTCTCCCATTTCCACATAGGAATTTTTGGTTGTACCAATAAGCCGGATGGCTTTTGACATTCTGCTTTAACTCTAGAACATGTCAAATCTGCGATGATTGCCAAGGCTTTTGGCAGTTAGTTTTTAGTTCAAGTTTTTCACCTAGTTAATCTTTTTTGTAATCTTTTTAATATTGTAATGCTTCTTTTTATTAATTAATGAAATTTCAGTTTTTGCTTAAAATTTGTGGTTCTTAAATTTGTGTTTTAAAGTATTCAAAAGCCTTTCATGAACTGTTTTAAGCTCTTAAAAACGTATTTATAAGCAAACTGTTTTTTATTATATAACAAAGTTTTTAAGAAATTTTACTAAAACAAAAAAAATAAATCACCCTCACCTTACCATAGCTTTTTGGATGATAAGCCGGATTTGGATGGGCTTATGGACACTACTAGCTTATCTTTAATAAGCTAGAGCTTGTAGATAAGCTCTTTTGAGCTCATTTGCCCTGTTTTGAGCAAGGGCCTTTGTAAGTTTCCATTTTCTATTTTCTTGCGTTTCTACTGTAGCACTGCTTATTTCTTGCTTATTTATGCTTTTTGTTGCTTATTTATGTTATCTATGCTTATTTGTCTTTGATTGTAGATATCAATTTGTTTAAGTTTCCTTATAAACTGTCTTAAATAGCTTATTAAATTACATAATCTGTTTTAGCTTATTTAAGTGCTTATTTGTTATTGAAATATGCTTAATATTGTTTATTATGCTTGTTAGATATCTGGTCTTAAGGGTTTGTTCATAAAAAAATTAAGTTTTCAAGTAGAAAAGGCATTTTAAGTGTTTAAAGGGGTGTTTGGTTTAACTGTTTTCATGGGTTAAAATGGGTCAAAATTGCATTTTGACACTTGAGTCAGTTTAGTTTAGCTTAAATTAGTCCAAAAAATCAGTTTGTTTAAGTTTTTAAGTAGTAAATCTCATTTTTAAGGTTTTAAGAGTTTGTTGTTTGAAACTGTTAGCTTTAAGCTCATCTTATTTGCTTATTTGATTGTGATTTTGCTTATTGAGTTTTTTGTGATGTTTTTGTGTTTATGCATGTCTTAAAACAGGTTAGAAACAAAGCTCTATAGCCTGCATTGTCATTTTTGTGTTTTTGCCAAAACTGTCAAAAATTGCCAAGTATTGAAAAAATTAGAGAAATTGCTTTTTCAATTGCTTATTATGGCTTATCCTGAATTTCAAACTCTCTTTTGATTGTTGATATATGTTCTTTGAGGTCAAATCTAAATCTGTTTGTAGGTTATAAGTTCATAAGGTTCTGTTTGGTTGCTTATTTTTAAGCTCAAAAGTGGTGATTTGTTAAGATTGCAAAAGTTTAAGGAAATTTGTCTAAGTGTCAAAACAGTGTGAGATAGCTTTTTTATGAAGCTTTTTAAGTGCTTATTTGAATTTCAAACTGCTTTTTCTTTGTTGCTTATTGTAGCTTTTTGACCATTCTTCTTAGTGGTATAAGCCACTAAGCCATAAGGATCCTTTTGCTAGCTTATTTTTAAGTTAGAAAAGTCCCTTTTGGCCTTTTTGGTTGTCAGTTTTGGCCAAAAAGCTATTTTGCTTATTTAAGCTTATTTGCTTATTGCATTTGCTTATTTTAGGTTTAGTATAGCTTATTAGGTTAGTTTAAGTCAATTTAGCTTATTTTCCTTTAGTTTAGAGCTTATTTGAGCTTATTTGCCTTTTAGCTTAAAATTCTTAAGTTTTATAGCTTTTTGATTATTCTGTCATTCTAGCTTATTTTAGTGGCTTATTTTTGTTCTTATTTGCTTATTAAGTATAGCTTATTACATGTCTTAGCTTATTTTGTAGTTACATTAGCTTATTTAGTTTAAAAAAGTAAAATAGTTAGTATTTAAGAGTTTTAGTATAACTTAGCTTATTCTGTCACTTTCTTAGCTTATTTTAGTGCTTATTCGTGGCTTATAAAAAAAGTGTTTTTGTAAAAAGTGCTTATTTTTAAGTCTTTTAAAAAGTTGTAAAAAATGGCATGTAAAAAACATTTGGGAATTGGGGGAAGCCAAGGGTGAGCAGGACTCGAACCCGAGACCTCTACCCCAATTCAACCAAACGTTTTTTACACAACACACTACCACTCGCCCTTGGGTCTTTTTCGGTTTATGTTTGCAAAATCAATCTTTTATACACGTTTTACCTCTTTTGGCTCTTATAAGCCGTTTTTAGCTTATTTCACAGCTTATTTGATAAGCTGTTTTTCCCAGCTTATTTTTATTAGATTCTACATTGTTCAAGCTACTTTTGCTAATTTTTTCAGATTTTTATTAAATAGTAAGTATTTGTAAACATTAATTTCATTAAAATCGTTTTTAATTCATAAAAAATTATAAAAAAGTCAAAAAAAATATAATTCTTTTTTAGAAAATTTTCTTTTAACATTTAGGACTTAGGAAAATTAGATTTGCTTTCGTAGGGTTAAAATTGCAAAATTTGATTTTTTAAAGAACGGGATTGAATCCCGTTCATGTTTTTAAGTTTTTTAAGCTTAAATCTTTCCGTTTTTTGGTCTAGTTTACTTTGTTCTAGCTTTTTAGTCAATTAAGACTTATAAAAACCAAAAAGATCATTTTAGGACTTAATTTTGATAATTTACGTTTTAGTCGCGTTTTAAGAATCCCGTTTGTCATTTTTAGTTAATCAATTGTGTGCAATTAATTGTTTTATAGTGGTAAATTGCCTTAATTTTCCCGTAGTTTTAGAAAACCAATCAAATCGTGTTCCATTCAAGCATCTATTATCAAAACGACTCTCGACTTTCAATTGCATTCCTCGTTGGGGATAACGACCCGGGAATCATACTTCCGGTTTACTACATTGAGAGATTTTTGATTCTTATCCTATATTTATATATATATAAGTATTTATATTTATATTATATTTATATAATTATAAAGGGTTGAGTATTCCAATCACTCACTCCTTTTTATATATTTTGATATTTTATTATACTATTTGATACTTTGACCCCTAAAAAGGCCATTGTCACTACAACATAATTATTTTACACAATAGACATAATATCCTGACTGACAACTGCTTTCAAGAGACGCTCAACTTCCAATTCCAATGCCTCGTGCTTAGCAAGAGATTCATCAGCTTCTTCTATAAGAGATTTGAAGTCTCCAACAAATTTGGTTGCTTCTTTCAAAAATTGTATTTTGAAATTTTGCAATCTAGTGTCAACTTGGTTAACGATAGGAAAAATTTCATCTTTTACAACTTTCTGAATCTCTTGGTGAACAGAAGACGACCAATTGTGTATATCTAAAGTTGTTTTTTGTTTGACAAGACGTTGAAGAGTCACAATGGTGCTTCTTACCTCATTTAGAAATTTTCGTTCAACACTTGGTGTAGTATCATCCGAAAACTCTTCATTTGGTATAGAAATTGATTTAGAAACAATGGCCGTTTTGGAAGTATTTGAAAGATATAACTCTTCACGTGACTTGGCCATTTGAGAAACAAAAACCCCTGAAAGATGATTAATCTTTGTATAATTTGCCGGTTTTATTTCTTTGATCAATTGTTTCATTTTTAAGCGACTCTCTTGAGCGAGTTCTAGTGTCTCCTCTGAATCATACACAGCAGGAGGATCATGCTTTTCTAATAGAACTTTGCCATTATACAAACTTTGTTGTTTCTGCTGAGCTTGCTTGAGATAAAAAGGATTTTGATAACCCAAAGCCATTTTCTGTTCGGTGTGGTAAAACGAGTCTGGCTTAGGTGAAAGCATGTGCATCATTTGAATCGATTGACCCGTTTTAACCAAAATATTATCTAGTTCCTTTATCTTATTTTCAAGTTGAATTTGTTTATCAAGAAGCTCGTCTTCGCGTATTTTGAAATCAGACTTCAACCTTTTCTTTTCTTCTTGAAGAGAAGAAACGGTTGACTTTTCATTTCAAAGCTGGTTATTTAAATTTGAAATTTCCTCATTCAAAGTCGTTATTTGTTTACCTGAACTTAAGTGAAGTGCATTTATCTTTTTAGTAAGACACTGCTCTTGATAAACATACTTTTGATATTTCTTGACTAATTTCAAAACACTTTACTGATTTTTATATCTAGCAAGCTCAGTGGTCAATTCCGCATTTGTTTCTTTCATTTTGCGATTAACCAAATTGGCTTTCTCAACTTCAATAGCTAAATTATGAAATAATGATTCATGGTACGCTCGTGTTTCCTCAACAATTGCAGAATGTTGTTCTACTGTTTCCCCACCTTGTTCCACACTAAAAATTGCAGAAATAACATTACTATCATTCTGTCATACTTGGTGTGGTTCAGGATAGGGCTTGAGTAGCTCAGTATACTGCTCCTTGTTGGGAATAAATCTTCACAAGAGTTAATACTGCCAAGGTATAACTAACAGTACTAATGGAGTTAGTACTGCTAGTATATACTTAGTACTGCCAGAGTTAGTTAATACTGCTAGAAGAAAGATTAATACTGCTAATGGTCAAAGCTGCTGACTTGGA
>BQNB010067007.1:2637-19487 GCA_026074375.1 Tanacetum coccineum | reverse complement strand
TTTTGATTTTAAATAATAAAATATTATTTTATTATTTTATTTATTTAATAAATTCACTAAAAGACAAAAAAAGTAATTTTATCAAAACTTCTCTGATGTGTTTATTATGAGTAAACGTTTCATTTTCAACTCTAATATGATTATTTTCACGGTGACTAAGGTTACCGAATGGACTTACCGAGATATATTTATAATTCTTAATTAGAAATATTTACGTAAATTACTTATCTATTTTCTTTAAATAGTATAAGTGTGTATTATTGAGTAATGAGATTGATATGATTGCTGGATTATGTCGTCAACCATCACACCACTAAATTGTTATGAGTAATTGTACAACGCGTCTAAACTCTATGCATCAAACGTGAAGATTGTTTTGGAAATGGATGATTAAATTGGGACATTAACTGGACTAGGTCGTGTGCGGGCGTCGTTGCATTTGCTTCTGTGATTGAGATTTGGTTACTAAAGACTTGCTTGAGGTGAGTTCTCGTAGCCCCACTTTTTACTGTTTTATGTTGGGGGAAAATGATGCTCAAATGTGTTTTGAATTGAACTGTGCGAAATGTGGTTTTGTTTTTGGGACAAGATATGTGCTTATGACTGCTATGTGAATATTATGTGATGCATGATTGTTTAGATTGGATGGGTACGCCTACCCAGTGTGTGTAAGATTATTAGATCAGATGGGTACGCCTACCCAGTATTTGTGTGATTATTAGGTGGATAGGTACGCCTACCCAGGGTTGTGTGTGGTCTTGCCCTAATTTTAGTGCTCCAGCTGGTAGGCCCTTTAGGTGCGTAAGTGAGATATGGTTATTGATTAGCGGTGATGCTAAGGTTGTTTGCATATATTTACTGTCATATAGCACTATTGACCACTGTTGAAATATTGGCACAACTTTTAGGTTTAAGGTCAAACCTACGAGCTCACCAAATTATTGTTGACGTTTTTGATTATCATTTTCAGGTGAAATGTAAGAAGAATAGTTTGGTGATTGTGATAGCAGACTTAGAAGTATCCAGAGTGGATTTTCATGTGAAGTCTTGCTTGCTTCTAGTATTTGGATGTCTTGGATTAAGTTTGGATTATGGACCCCTATGAGGGTATTTAAATAATTGTAAGAGATTGTGGATTTTAGTTGCGAGTTGGGACATCACTCGAGGTTGTTCGAGGTTGATGGTCTTCATAGCACTTGAAGTTTATGCATTGTAGCTTTCTCTATTTTGTATCTTGTGTTATGATTAATCATTATTTTGCACTCCCGAGTTTCCGCCATTATCGAGGTGTGACATAGCAACAAACAAAGATCCCATAACATTCAAGTCTTTTGTTGCAATAATAATGCAACTATTGAAAGTACTAAAACATAATACTTAAGCACTAAAACATAGGAAATTTAAAAGAAAGAGAACACAGTTATCACAAATAAAGCTATTTATTTTTTGGTTGCTTCTTAGGTGAATTCCCAGATGGTTGAGTAGCCTGACTTGATCCTTTCCCACTTGCTGCAACAGTCTTTTTTCCTTTTTGAGCAGCTGCCTTTGAACCACTTGCAGCACCTTTAACACTTCCAACAGTCTTGTTACCTTTTTGAGGAGCCTTTGAACTACTTGCAGCAACTTTAACACTTGCAGAAGACTTGTTACCTTTTTGAGTAGCTGCCTTTGAACCACTTGCAGAACCTTTAACAGTTGAAGCACTTGCACCTCTTCTACTTGTTGCAACAGTCTTGTTAACTTTAGGAACTTGAGGACCTTTGCAACTCCTCCTGATATGACCTTTAGTTTTACACAGAACATAAGTCACAGTTTGTGATCTCCTGGACAGTTTGTAGTTTCTCACCATGGCTATATCCTCACCTGGTGATCACTTTCTTTTCTTTGGTGGTCTTCCAACTTGTGGATGGTGGTTTAGAGGAAGAATTATTGTAGGAATGTTAGACTTTGGCCACATGATCTTTCCTTTAATTAGATTGATGTGGTGACTATATACTTCCTTCCATGTATCTAGCCTGTAACAAGGATGGACCCAAGTCTCAGGGACACCAACCACAACTCTATTAGCAGCCATGTTCCATATGCTTGCCACAGCATGTTTGCAAGGCATTCTTGTTAATTCCCACTTTCTACAAGTACATGTCCTATTAGATACATTAACCGTACATTGATCATTATATGGGCCAATAACAGCATATAAATGTCCTCCATTCTAGTGTGCAATACACTCAGTTGCTTCATTTTTTATGGCTTGGAAAAGCTTTGTAGCAGTGGGTGTCAAAGGGCAATCTGATTTTGCTATGGTTTGTAACACAGTAACAGTCCTCTTCATTAGGTACTCTCTAGCATACTCCAATGAGCTAATAATTGGTTTGTCTCTACCATCTAGGAGTTGGCCATTAAAAACCTCACACATGTTGTTTAACAACATGTCTGTTTTGGCTCTTCGTGTTAAATTTATGGTATGTTACTACCTATGACAATGTATCTTAATTGTAAGTGGTAAAACTGTAAATTAATCAGACCAAATGTTTACTTGAAAAGTAAGCTCTGGCCCAACGCTATGGTGGAATCAAAGCTAACTAGTCATAACAATATTTATTGAATTCTTTAAGCCTGTCCATTATTCTATCAAATTGAGGGATAGTCAAAGCTGTAGAACAATTCCACAAGAGTTCTTTGTATGCTGTTCTAGCCCACCTATGCTTCATATTCTCATAAGTGTGTCTTAGGAAAAACCTATGCTCAGCAGCTGGGAATAACTATGCTATAGCTGGTATTATTCCTTGTTTCACATGGTAGAAGTGTATAAGTAAACAAACCTGTTAACTGTTACAATTAAACATAGTATATGAATTACCTTTTGCCTGTCACATATAAATGTAAGTTAGAGTTGTCAGGAAGGTCTAAATCATCTTTTAGGTGTTCCAAAAACCATGTCCATGACTCTCTTGATTCAGTTTCAACAATCCCATAAGCTAGAGGATATATGCCATTGTTTGGATCAATCCCCACAGCTGTTAACAGTTTCCCTGGGAATGGGCCTTTCATGAAAGCCCCATCTAATCCCAAAAACTCCCTTTTACATGCCTTGAATCCTGCTTTTGATGCACCTAGACATATATAAATCCTTTTAAAGATTCTTGTTGGAGATGTATGATCTTCTTCAGTTTCCACTCCAATCCTCACTGTTGTGTTTGGATTACATTCTTTCAACTCCATAACATAGTCTCTTAGCATCTTGTATTGTGATGCATATTTTATTTTAAAATATATTTTTACCAAGTTTTAAATTTATAAAACTCGATCTACCTGACAACGCACTAACGGGCAGAGAACCCGATCATGGGTAGTACAGAATGGTAAATCCGAGGTCGTCCCAAGAGCTAAGTTGTAATTAGTTTTAATTTGAAATTTCACATTTGAAAAGTGGTTTGAATTGATTTGAAATAAATAACAATAAAATAAATTACTAAAAATTAAAAGAGTTGGAGATATCAGGAGAGAAAACATGCTAACCTAGTTACTTCATTACTATTGTTATGAAAACGCATTCCCGTGCAATGTTAAACTATGGTTTCATTAGCGGTTTCTAAGGTCGATAGACTTGAATATGCATATGCAGTCTATTCTATACTTCCCGCGATTCCGAATCAGTCCCAAATCATCTGGGAGGTAGGTTATCCATGTTGTAGTGATTAATCTTAACTATTCCCAAAACATACCTAATAACCTGTAAAGGTTATTAACCCTCTCTGAAAGAGTTCCTGTGCTTTTTAAGTATATTAAGTGATAAGTGCGGTGACCGGTTAGTTCCTACACTAGGTAAGGAGTTAGTGATCCTCCCTAGTACCCGTTGGATCCCATATTGACTAGATAATCTAATTATGGGGCAAGCCAGGTCCAAACCACCCGTACTACCAAAACCCAGGGTTACACGATAGTCAAGGAATATCTAATGAAACCATAATCTAACAGGAAACAGATATCATAACAACAGTAATTACATAACTAGGCCAGCACTTTAAGTGCTTAGCCGCTCATGGTAACGGAAACACAACAAGAAATAGAAGAAATCATAGATTGAAAACTCATAATTCATACAGTATTCGTATTTGAACAAATAAATACAAAAAGTAAGTAAAGTGTGATATCCCTTGGACTCCAAGTGGAATTCTTCGAAGGTTGGAAGCCTTTGTCACCTCACCAATTGGCTGTGGAGGAAGTGATGTCAGAATAGCTTAAATGAGGCCTCTATTTATAGGTATCGAACCTGTTACGACGTAACTAATAAAGGGGTTACGCCGTAACCTTCTTACACGACATTCCATATTTAAGCAGTTGTTACGGCGTAACCAGATATGGTGTTACACCGTAACCTTCAAATAATTTCCATATGTACGTGATCTTCATACCATATGTTAGTGCAAATATTACGATATTTAATCTATACGATGTCTTTATGTTTTGATGATGACAAACATGTAACTTGTAATACGTAATGTAAAGTGCGCAAGTTACTCGTAATCACAAATCATCAATGCATACACGTATCAACATCTCTCGACGTCTCAAGTATGCATCAAGACGGACATTGGTTTACACCTGACGTAAATCACATAAGGTATGTACAAACAATATTAAACTTGTAGGATGATCAAAGAAATAAGTTTTTGTCTTAAACTTTATATTTTTATAAATACAACAAAACTATTTCTCAGAAATTATTTAGACAAATTATTTTTGAATTATAAAGAAATGTTTTATTTGGTAATTATTTTGAATTTCAAAATCTGGTCATCTTTACCATAAAAAAGTCGTCACTTTCACCAGGACACGTTTGTCACCATAAAAGGACAAAAACCAGGTGAGCCTGTCGGGGGTCCTTAATTTAGTCTCAGCGGCCCATTAATTATTGGGGCCCCTTATATATTTGGGACCGTTTCCTGACTTGCTGTTTTTTTGCTCTTTAAATAGTGGGTCACCTCTAACAATTTTTACAACCTTTTTGCATGAATTTCTCTCAGTTATTTCTCTCTTTAGATCTCACTAAATCTCTTTAATCTTTGTTCATTTTACACTGTTTGATCTTTGTTTAATGTGATCCAATCTTCTACTTTTCTGTTCCCTCAAGTGCAAGATAAACTAACTTCGGTCATCTTCAAGATCCGAAGTTATGTAGTCTAGTTAGTCCATTTGTAACATTTGTTACATATAGATCGAGTCCATGTCTTCCAATCTTTAGTAGTGTGTAGATCCAAATGATGTATATATTTGGATGGGTTTATTGTGGGTTGGTTAGTATTTTAGGCCTTAAAATACATTGGTGAAGTAGTAGATTGGTTCTAGCTAAGATTAGGACTCGACATTTAGCTTAGTGTCAGAAAATAATGTAAGCGACGCGGTTTATGTGTTTAGGCCATAAAACACAAGGTTTGTTATGTTGGGCCATAAAACATAACGGGTTTGGTTGTACCCGAAGAAGAACTCGACATCTAGCTTAGTGTCGGAAAATAATGTAAGCTTTGGTATAAGGTTTTCTCCGCCGAAAGGGAGCTTGTTGATTAGTGAAGTAACTCTCGAGTTGGATACTCGTGGGTGGTCGTAGGGCAAGAGGTAGCTTCGTGGACGTACCACTATATAACAATAGTGTCGGTTTGTATTTTCTTTTACCTTTCGCTTTACTTATTTACTTACATTTATCGCTTTACTTTTATACTTGCATTGTACTTCATGATTGTGTGAATGGTTGTGTATTATCATGTTAGTTAAGTTGTGTAGCTCTTTTGCTGAAAATATTGTGAGTGTTGGTTATATCTGTTAGATATGCTTTAGCTATTGTCAAATCTATGATCGACACGTATCATTTTGTGTCAAATTTCGATGGTGATTTGCATACAAAAGATATAGTCCAAAAACTCTTTGGAGGGGTTCATAAATCAGGCGGCCCCTGATATACTTGGCGGCCCCCATATATATAGGGGACCGTCGGTAGAAGAGTGATGTAATTCTTGATCTTAAAGTTTTTAATGGAAACGTATTCACCCCCCCCCCCCCTCTACTGTTTCCACAATTGATATCAGAGCCAGATCGCTCTAGTTTTCAAAACAAATGGTTTTTAAAATATAGTACGATTCATATATCAAATTACCCATGAATGAGGACTAAATATGGATTGTGTTTTGTTGTTTGATTCGTACTAGTTTTGTTATTAAATATACTTCGTATACTAGCTTGAAGAAAATTTTTCTCAAAAGAACTTGGAAGTGTCAACTTATGTTTTCTTTTTAAGTGTAGAGTAGAAAATGTGTCTAAAAACGAATTTTTATGTGCTGGAATAAGTTTTTAAAGTCTTATGTTCTACAGTTAAGTTACAAAATGATTTTGAACAAAAAAATTGTTTTGGGGGTCACTGGTGGCGGTCCCATAAATGTTCGGGCGGCCCCCAAATATATCTGAGGGACGTCACCTTTATGGGGGCCGCCTGTCTGTTTCGTCAGTTTTTGGCAAACTTTGAAAAATCATATAAAATCAATCGTAAGTCCGTAGAAGTCGTGCTACCCGCCATTTCGAAGATAATTGAGTCTAGTTTCATTTAAAATTACTTCCATGTCTTTATTCTAAACTTAAGTCAGTCAGAAATGCAAAATATTTTCAATAGTGGTCAAAACTGTATGTTTCGGTTTGACGTAAAACTTGTAGTTTACCTTTTCTTTCAAGTCGAGCATTTCTAGTCAACTTATCCTTGAAAAATTTGATCTTGATTAATTTTTAAAATGGGGAGGAAACTATTTTTGTTTTCAACTAAAATCAAACTATGTATATATCGTTATATCTAATACACAAAATGACGATGGATATCCTTATGTGTATGCTAGATGATTATATGTGTTTAACTTTTGTTTCAACTTGGTTAATAGATATTAATAAGTAATCATTACTATTTGTGATTGAGCTAATTATATATCTAAACACATGTGTCATGTATGCTATTTGTAGGTTGCTAGTTTTCCGTATTATGCCTAATAGGAATTACGCTAGATTTTTTGCGTTAAGTTGCAAAATTATTTATGCTTTGCATATAGGAATAGATCACTATATTTACAAGTGTTACATAAACATCTGTAGGGTTATTTTGATGTAGTAAACCCATTAGAAACAAGAGTTAAATAATTTGTCAAGTGTGTGGAAAAATAATGTCCTAAGATCATATGTTAAAATCTGTCTCTAACATATTTCCAACACATTAACTCTCTTCCAACAAGATGTCTAAATCTTTTCATCGTCTTGCTTTGTTTGACATTGGGTTGGTTAAACAAAAGAAAATATTCTTTTTAACACATTATGTATTAAGTAAAAGAAAATTGTATTTTTTTTATAACTTTGCTTGGCTTGCATTGTTCTAACACACACATAATTATATTCTTTTTATAAACATATAGTATTTTACAAAAGATGTGTGTTGTATTAAAATGGCTTAGAAAAATCATTCATACACTAGTAATATGTCAAAAGATATGCATACTATGCATATCAACAATAGTTATCGCACAAGCAAAAACTTATGACAATCCAGAAGTAGAAATTACTTGTTCTTTATCAACACCCTCACTCTTACAGCTAGTCTTGGATTAATATAACACACTATGAAAATCTTTATTTGTCTTCTTTTAAAAGAGTGTTCGTGAGGGTCAAAGAAAAGATTTGTTGAGTATATATCAACTCATTATTCAAAACTTAATGATTTGATAGTTATTATCGAATCTTTTTTAAAAACCAAGTTTTCGAGTATGGACAAGAAATCAGATTTTTATTTGTCTAGCTTTAAGATTATATCAAAATATAACAAGAGATATTATCTTAAACCTACATACTCAATCATACTTGATTGATATGAAAATAATGACATCCTCTTCCAAGACGACAAGAATATGCATCGAATTCATAACTATCACTTGTGTAGGATATGTCATAATGGAGTCCTACTTGTCCTATAGTTTTGTAACACCACCATATTGGGCGCGCAGCGATATTAAATATCCGAGGGTGTTACTTCATAGATCAATAGCACAAGATATGAGAACGACCACTAAACGTGTCGTTTTAAAAAGATACATTGGATTAACAAAATACTTGTTCATTACATAAGCTCATGGCTTCAAATTGTTTGACAATATAAGTAAAGATTTCGGTTTATAACAAATGTTCCCAAAATGTAATACGCCCCAAATCTTTAGTACTGACTCTCCAAAGAGTGACCCCCAATGTATCTTGGCACCTCGTGCCTTATTGACCTGAGAAAACATGCTTAAAACGTCAACATAAAGTTGGTGAATTCATAGGTTTATGTAAATCAATTGAAGGACCGCAAGATTTCCAAGTGTATGATTAAGCAACAGATGCAAACATCATAAAAAGTAATTACGTTTTCCTAAGCTCATGACACTGAAGCTCGACATGTATGAATGCAATAAATTGCCAATAAATGCCCGTGAATGATGTTTTAACCCGCAACATCCCAAATCCGACATGGTATACGTTTGTTGTCCGGCAACCCGGCACAGTGAGCGCTACTCACCCAAACGGGGATGTCAATCCCAAATAGATCTATTTATAACATTCGCGCTCACAATCTAGTAATTGACAGTTCATGATAATGGGCTCAGTGGGTTATCGCTACTTAGGCAAACACGTAATCATAGTATAAAATGTACACTTGCGTCCAATTTGTAAAACAAAGCATGTTCTCACCCCAAAGATGTAAATCATTTAAATAATTGTAAAACATGGGGCTATGAACTCACCTTAGTAAGTAGTCCTCTGAAAATGATAATTATATCCAAGTAAAAGAATCACACCGTCAAATACCTAAGTAAATACGGCCAGTCTTAGTCTACAAGTTTAGGCTAACGACTTAATGCATAAACTACAATAAATTGCTAGTTTATATATACTGTTATCACTTGTGTGGTGGTGCACATGTTTATTGCATTTGTTTTTACCCGATGGCTCTTGGGAAGGTATACGGTTACGCACGTGCAAGTATATGTATAAACGTTATTAATAAATATTCATATTTATTAAGTCGGGTTTTAATTCGTATAACATTCGAATAATATTATAACTCGTCCGATTCGTTAAGTGTTTAGTAAAATCACTTTCGTTCATGATATACCCTTTGGTTCTCTATATTTACAAATACAGTCCCTATGTTTATGAAAATATAATATTTATGTTTTAAACCCCTGGGTTTCCACATTTATACATTTAGTCCTTCAATCTAAGAAAAGTACACTTTTGGTCCTTATACTTTTAAATAGCCCCCTTAAGTTTCAAAAATGACAGAAACAGCCCCTAGACCTTTTAAAACAGTTTTTGACAATTTTAACCCTCTAGTTTACAAATTGACACTTTTAGCCCCTTAACTTGTAAAAATCGTATTTTAAGTCCAATTAGGTTCTAACAAGTGACAATGGGTCTTATTAAGCTCCAAGTGTAGATCCGGATAATGTATAAATCCGAAAGTGTTGATGGTGTGTCGGTTAGTATTTAGTCCTCAAAATACAAGTGTGGGTGGTAGATTGGTTCTAGCTAAGATTAGGACTCGACATCTAGCTTAGTGTCGGAAAATAATGTAAGCGACACGGTTTATGTGTTTAGGCAATAAAACACAAGGTATGTTATGTTGGGCCATAAAATATAATGGGTTTGGTTGTACCCGAAGAAGAACTCGACATCTAGCTTAGTGTTGGAGAATAATGTAAGCACTGGTATAAGGTTTTCTCCGCCGAAGGGGAGCTTGTTGATTAGTAAAGTAACTCTCGATTTGGATACTCGGGGAGTGGAGTAGGACGAAGAGGAGCTTCGTGACTGAACCACTATAAATCATCGTGTCCGGTTTGTATTTCCTTTTACCTTTCTCTTTACTTATGTCTTTATATTTATCGCTTTACTTTTACACTTGCATTGTGTGAATCGTTTTGAATGTTGTGTTAGACATGGTTGTGTAGCTCTTTGTATTAAACATTGTGAGTATGGATATATTGGTAGAATATGTGCTAGTTACCGTAAATCCATTATCAACACTTCTCATATTACGTCAAACTTGATTGGTGATTTGATACAAAAGATCTAGTCCGAAAACCTCTTTCGGTGGTGGTCCCATAAATTAGGCGGCCCACATATATATATGAGACCGCCAGTAGAAGAGTGATGTAATCTTGATCTTAAATATTTTAAAAGGAAACATATTCACCCCCCTCTACGGTTTTCACAATTGGTATCAGAGCGACGCCGCTCTAGTATTCAAAACAAATGGTTTTTAAAATAGAGTATGATCCATATATCAAATTACTCATGAAGGAGGATTAAATATGAAAAGTGTTTTGTTGCTTGATTCGTATTAGTTTTGTCGTTAAATATACCTCATATACTAGCTTGACTGAAAATATTCTCAAAAAGCTTGGAAGTGTAAAATACGTCTTTGTAAGTCCTGGGAGTAAAAATGATGTCTAAAACAAGTGTTTTATGTGCTGGAACAACTCCCTGAAGTCCTACGTCCCTACATTAAGTTACCAAATGATTTTATACGAAAAACGTATTTTTGGGTCACTAGTGGCGGTCCCATAAATGCCTGGGCGACCCCCTAATATATCTGGGGGCCGTCACCTTTATGGGGGCCGTCTGTTTGTTTCGTCAGATTTTGGCAAACTTTGAAAAATCATATAAAATCAACCGTAAGTTTGTAGAAGTCGTGCCACCCGCCATTTCGAAGATAATAGAGTTTAGTTTCATTTAAAAATACTTTCAAGTCATCATTCCAAATTTAAGTTAGTCAGAAATGCAAAATACTACATAGTAGTCAAAACTTTATGTTTCGTTTTGACATAAAACTTGTAGTTTACTTTTTCATTCGAGCCAAGCATTTCTAGTCAATGTATCTTTGAAAATGGTACATTTATCTTTTCAAAATATTGATCTTAATTAATTTTTGAAATGGGGAAGAACTATTTTATTTTCAAATTAAATTAAGCTAAGTATACATCGTTGTATTTAATACACAAAACGATGACGAATATCTTTATGTGCATGCTAAATGCTTATGTGTATTTACTTGTATCTTAATTTTGTTAATAGATATTATTAAGTGATCATTGCTACCTATAATTGAGCTACTTATATATCTAAACACATATGTCATGTGCACCATTTATTTGTTAATATTTTTTCGGATTATGTCTAATAGGAATTATGCTAGATTTCTTGCGTTAAGTTGCAAAATTGTTTGTGCATTGCATATAAGCATAGATCACTATATTTACAAGTGTTACATAAATATCTTGTAGATAATTTTGAGTGTAGTGACTCATTTAGGCTTGAGATTTCAATAGTTTGTCAAGTGTGTGGAAAAATAATGTCCTAAGATCATATGTTAAAACCCGTCACTAAAATATTTCCAACACATTAACTCTCTTTTAACAAAATGTCTAAATCTCATCATCTTGCATTGTTTAACCTTGGGTTGGTTAAACAAAATAAAAGATTATATTAATACATTAGTAATTAAGTAAAAGAAAATGTATTTTTAAACTTTGCTTGTGCTTACATTGTTCTAACACACACACATAATTATATTCTTTTTATAAACATATAGTATTTTACAAAAGATGTGTGTTGTATAAAAATGGTTAGGAAAATCATTTATATACTCATAAAATGTCAAAAACTATGCATACTATACATATCAACAAATAGTTTTTCGCACAAGCAAAATATATGACAATCTTGAAGTAAGAAGTTAACTTGTCATTATTCATCAACCTCACCTTACAACTAGTCTTAGGATTAATGGAACACACTATAAAAATCTTTATTTGTTTTCTTTTAAAAAGAGTGTTCGTGAGGGTCAAGAAAGATTTCAAATATATATCGATTCATTATTCAAATTATGATTGATATTATTATCGAATCTAATTGACAAGTTTTCAAGTATGGACAAGAAATAGGATTCTTATTTGTCTAGCTTTAAGATTATATCAAAATGTAACAAGAGATATACCTACTTATTCAATCAAACTCGATTGATATGAAAATAATGACATCCTTTTCCAAGACGATAAGAATATGCATCGGATCATAACCCAGACTTGTGTAAATGATGTCATATTGAGTCTACTTGTCCAATAGTTGTGTTCCAAATATATGCATAAAATACACAATGAAGTAGGATTGACGACTTGAATGTTTTGTCCAAAATATTCAAGTAATTTACCTTGCAATGCAATTGGTAAAGTCGTCATCTCCGAAAAGCCAAACATGAGCAAATGCACAACATATGTAACTTTGCTCAAACAATTCAAAAGCACAACTCAAAACTCAAACTATTTTCCCATCAAAACTCTCTCTTACTTTATCAAATAAGCATAATATTTCTTCTTCACCAAATGAGAACCCTTTAACCATCTAAGGTTAGGATTAGGAAGAATTGAACATATTCCACAAACCATTATCGTGCTTTCTTTCAATAAGTGATCGTAAGAGGATTTTGAATATGAAGATGATTATTATTCAAACGATAATCAATCTCATCATTCAATCTAATTACAAAATTAGAATATGAACATGAAATCGAGACTAGGATTTATCTAGATCACGGAAATATCAATCAAATGACCATAGATATTTTTCCGTGTCTACATGTTTAACCATCCTCGGTTATTACATGAAATCACGAAGTCGATTGCAAGACAACAAGATTAGTCATCGAATTGCAATTCACACTTGCAATGAAGATGTTTCATTGAGTCTAAAGTGTTCAAATGTTGTGTTAGCTATGGTTAAATTACACATGCTAAACTTAACACACTCTAAGTAGGATTGAAGACTTATGAATTTTCATCGGGAAACTCATAAGTACTCCAACTTGATAAGCAAGACTTGGATGTCATTTCTGAAAACTCAAACCAAGAACCCTTATAACTTATATAAGTTTCTCTTAATAACCTAATATCAACACCATCTCCCAAATAATGGAAAAATGATCATTGCCTAAATTTGGCACCTACACGGATTGATGGATCTTTCGTCCTAAATTCATCTTCGGTTTAGGTAGATCCGCCCTATGGCATTAGATTTAAACATCTTCCTCTTGTCAATCTCTTGCTTAAAAAGTCTAACATACATGTAACTAACCTTTAATTAATCATCATTATTTCTACAAAAGAAACATTCACACGATTCATTAGGGTAAGTAACCTTAATTGAATCTATTGCTTAAAAGACATGCAAAGGTGCATTCTTTGAACACTCTCAATATAGAGCATTACACATTGTCATTCTTAAGCATACTCCTAGGTTCTAGATGATTCATTATCTCTTAAAATTACAACAACTTGCTTTCTCTCTCATTTAACCTTAGAATTCTACACATCTTGATTAGAATAATGCGAACCAAAATTAAAGCATGTTAGTTGAGTTATGATTAGGCCCTCTATGAAAAGATAATACAAATTTTATCTTTGCTACACTTCATTAGGCAAATATAGGAATTCTATTTTGTCTAACATAAGAATGACTACTAGAGAATCTATAGCATTAGAAATTCAATTTGACCTAATGGTTAAATTGCTTCTAAGAGTGAAGTTGGGTTCGTGGTATAACCCGTAAAAATGGTTGTGTTTAGCCTGAATTGAGCACCACTAGTGATAGTCTTATATTCATTCTCTAATTTGATTAAATAGTTCTTTCTAAATATGCCTAATGACAGTCTATATCGATAGACTTTGTATTTCATTAGGAGTGCACACTAAGCAAGTAGAAATTAGGTTTCTCCTTAGTCAATCTAGACTACATGCATTTCACATATGTGCTTTGAAGTTTCAAGATGATAACGTGCTCCCACGTAATGCAGTTATATGCTTTCATGTTTATCTTAATGCTCAACGTTTATTTGCATAGCTATTGAATGCATGTTTGTTGTAAAAGCGCCTGCCTTTTTCTAGAAATTTAGATAAAATATCTTTTAGTTTATCTAAATAACACATGCTCCTAAGTGCTAAATGCTAACATGTTTTACATGATGATTGCATTTAATATTATCATTTTTTTGCGTCATCTTACATGACTTACATGTTAATTGTGCACCTACACTATATTAGGTTAATGTATGACAAATAAGGTTTAGATGTCATACAGTCTTACACATTAATCTTGTTGATTATTGTGTCGATGCATGCTTAGATAAACTTTGTTGCATATATATTATTACTATATTAATATACTATATATATAATTATATATATATATATATATATATATATATATATATATATATATATATATATATGTCCTATACATCTATGTGTATATTTTCTCACTCTATAATATCTTTCTTCGCATCCGCGTCATAATCTAATTTCAAAGAGTCATAAAATGGTTCTAAATGTATAGAGTCTTCCTTCACACATTTCCTTAATCATCATCTCCCTTTCTTCAAATAATCCACTCTTTGTCACCGAAAGTAGATGCAAATCTAATACACTTCAAGTAGGTTTGACAACTTGAATTTTTTATCGAAATATTAAGTTCTTTACTTGCAATGTAAATGTTAAAGGTCATATCGAAATTCTATTCAAGCCGTATAACAACATAATTTAAAACGCTCTTCTTTCTATTCGACGAAAACATTCTTTCTATTCGATGAAAGCATTCTTTCTCTTTGACGAAATATTCTTTCTCTTTGACGAAAACATTCTTTCTCTTTGAAGAAAACATTATTTCTCTTTGATGAAAACACTCTTTATCTTTCGATCACACCTCTTCCTTCTCACTTAACCACGCATCTTCAACCATAGAGATGGCTAATCTCTTTCCTCTACTATTTCTGCTACCACCTTTAAGACAACCGTATACCTCGTCGTGTGATTGTTTTATGAATATTCACAATGCTAAGGAAGAGCTACATAACTTTTTGAGTATAGTTTATCGTACGCTAACAACCATCCGTCTTGACATTGTCAAGCTCGTCGTCTCTATCTTCGTTTGTTTTTTTATTTATTATTATTATTATTTTTTTCGCGTACGAAACACACCGAAGATATGTCACCATTTCTTTCGCGTGAGTCGTTAAATTATCTTCGTCAAGGTTTAGGAATGATGGGACACATTCCATAAATCGTTCTCTTCTTTTCTTCTAGTTTCGATTCTAGTCCGTGTTCCATTCCGTGTCGTGACAACTTAACTACTTCATTCGAAGTACTTTAAGTATTTTTAATTAGCGTAGAGCTGGCAAATAATACCTATGAGTCAACATTTGGGTTAATTGGACTCTTTTTTTAAGTATGATGGGCTAAATGGACTCCCTCTTTTATTGCCAGCGGGCTTGATGGACTATTAAATATGATGGAACAAAATAAACATGGGTATAATGGTCGGGTACTTTTTTATAGATGGTTCTTGTTGGGTATAGCAATTTTCATCCGTTTTTAACGTTTTTATACGATTTCGACCATTTTTGATCGTTTCTGACCGTTTTCGACCAATTTCGCCGTTTTCGAGCGATTTCGACCGTTTTTGACCGATATCGTCCGATTTCGACCGATTTACACCGATTTTTATCGATTTCGACCAATTTTGACCGATTTCGATAGTTTCTCACCGATTTCGACCGTTTTCGACCGATTTTCACCGATTTCGACCGATTTCCACCGTTTTCGACCGATTTCCACTGTTTTCGACTGATTTCGATTTTTTTCGACCTTTTTCTGCCGATTTTGTCCGTTTTCGAGCGATTTTGTCCGATATCGAGCGATTCCGTCCGATATCGACCGATTTTCATCGATTTCGACCGTTTTCGACCGATTTCGACCGTTTTCGTTCGCTTTCGACCGATTTCGCCGGATTTCCACTGTATTCGACCGATTTCAACTGTATTCGACCGTTTTCGACTTTTTCGGCCGATTTCGTCCTTTTTGACCGATTTCGGCCGATTGTCCGTTTTTGACCGATTTCGACCGTTTTTGACCGATTTCGACCGATATCGTCCGTTTTCGACCGATTTCGACCGAATTCAGTCGATTTTTATCGATTTCGACCATTTTTGATTGTTTTTGACCGATTTCGATAGTTTTGACCGATTTCGATCGTTTTCGTCTGATATCGACCGTTTTCGACCGATTTTCATCGATTTCGACCGTTTTTGACCGATTTCGATCGATTTCGTTCGTTTTCGACCGTTTTCGTTCGTTTTATTACGTTTTCGTCCGTTTTTTACGTTTTCGTACGTTATTTTATGTTTTCGTTCGTTTTTTTACGTTTTCCCTGTTTTTTACGTTTACGCCCGTTTTGTAATGTTTACTTTCGTTTTTTTTTACGTTTTCTTCTATTTTTTACGTTTTCGTTTGTTTTTTTTACGTTTTCGTACTTTTGCTTATGTTTTCGTTCGTTTGTTTACGTTTAAGTCCGTTTTTTTACGTTTTCGTTTGTTTTTCTAAAAAAACAAGCGATAACGTAAATAAACAAAAATGACGGACGATAACGTAAAAAAATGGACGAAAACTTATAAAACGGACGTAAACGTAAAAACGGAAGAAAACTTAAAAACGGACGAAAACGTAAAAAAACATACGAAAACGTAAAAAACGGACGAAAACGAAAAAAACGTAAAAAACGAACGAAAACGTAAAAAACTATCAAAAACGTAAAAAACGGACGAAAACGTAAAAAAACAGACGATAACGTAAAAAAAAGGACGAAAACGTAAAAAAACGGACGAAAACGTAAAAAACCGACGAAAACGTAAAAAACGAACGAGAACGTAAAAATGGACGAAAGCGAAAAAAACGGACGAAAAC
>BQNB010067006.1:0-34354 GCA_026074375.1 Tanacetum coccineum | reverse complement strand
AGGGATTCTAAGCTTAGACTTAGGAAATCCGAACAAACAACTGAGCAAACGATCAACCTCTATAAAAGCCATACTAGGTATCCGCAAATACTAGATAGCAGGGAAACTTACTATCTATACAACTCAGCTTAACATATCCTCCAATTAGGGTAAGAGAATAATTCTCTACCCATACTACCATCCTTATCATGAATACACATATCAATAAAAAAACATTTACACTACCATCTTACAACCAAACACAAATAAATGCAATCATGGTCACAAGTCTACGTGTGTGATGCCTTTATAATTATGTTGGCCACCATAATTATAAGTGCCTCCTTTCACACGTGTACTTACTTTCAAGATTACCCATATCAATCATAATTCACATATAAGCACATATACCACATTGCACATCTTAAACCACTCCAACTTAACACATAAAAGATGCTCCATCAAATAACTACTTACTTATAACAAATTGTAATCGAAGCGACATAAAGGAACGAAAGTCTCGCAACGACTTCCAAAATACGAAATATCCGAAAGAAATAATCAATAACAACATGACGAGGTAAAGGACAGGATAAACTTATGCTGGGCCTCGCTTGGGTTTGACTTTGCCTCCGTAAGAATCACCCGACTCTGCGGGTCCAGCCCTATTACGCACATCCGACAAACGATCAACTATCCTATCTCCTTCGGTTCCACAAGAGGCTCCTTATAACGCTTAAGTCTAGTTGGGAAAACGGTTCCCTAACGAGACTTCTTACGGGTGGGGGAAAACATAACTAAAATACTAAGAAAGTAATACATATCATATCAGATTAATGGAGGCAAAATACTAAAAATGATAACTTTGCAAAATACGAGTATATAAAGTTATGCAAAATAGAGGGGAAGCAGAGCGGTTATAGCAGTAATCAAATTAAGCCCTAAATGCATTACTTGGGATAGGACCCCTAGGTTATAGTCTAGGCTCAACCACCTACTTCTCTATATCCATTGGCTCAGATACCAATCTGTCACACCCCGCCAAGGTGGAAACGCGAGGCGCGACGAGAAAGGGAATCATCACAACACATTGGCGTCTATATAGAGAAACTAAAACATGCATATAATACAAGGTATAGACACGCAGTGTCATGAAAATACCCAAACACATCAACAAAATCCAAAAGGCGACTGACATTGAAATGAAGGCAGTTCATGTCAGCGTCATGACATGCAAACATTCATACATCCTAATAGAGCAAAACAAATAACATTCATCATCCAAAACAAATAACGAAATCTAGATAACTAAACTTCGCCAGCTGCCTACGGTCCATCTAGCCACTTTTCCTAACTTTAACCTCATCCTGCTGAATACCTGAAAATGATGCTTATACGTCAACACAATGGTTGGTGAGAAACATAGGTTTTCAGACACACGTATCCAATCAATTTCCCAAAACGATTTATCTAATTTCTGTGATTATAAAACAATACATTTTGCATGACAATTATGCTAACTAACATACAAGCTAACATGCAATTCAATCCAATCATATCAAACCAACAAATCATATACTGGGTAGGCGTACCCATCCGATCCCTCATAACCAACACTGAGTAGGCGTACTCATCCGATCCCTTAGACACCAAGCAGACGATTTCTGGGTAGGCGTACCCATCCGATCCCTCTTGGATCATACCAAAGTCCCTGTGGTTTCCCTCTAGCCCAGGCCATGGATACCCGCAAGTAACCCTCCTGTCTAGGCCACAATACCTTCCACTAAACAGGCCATGGATACCTGCAAGTAACCTCTTGACCTTAGTCCACACTTCAATTTACATCACAAATATGGTAGCACATAATCGCATATCAGTCGCTTAATCGACAATGCATTTACACTTATCAATAATCACAGAAATTTAAAACTCATTTCAACACTTGCATCATTTTTTTATTTTTTTTTATTTTTCAATCCCAAGTTTAAAAACACAATAAAAAGTGGGACTATGTGAAATCTCACCTGAATGCTCAAATACGCAGCTTCCAATTCATCACGCAACTATACAAATAAATTAAACACGGTTCTCGCGGACCAAGCTAAAAAGCTCTAGTCCATGTAACACACATATGATGATGTTAAGGGTTTGATAAACCATCATGGATCACCCGACACCATTCATAACTTAACACATCATTAACACATTTATAGTAAACTACAATTCATTCAGAAATGCAGAATTTAGTGTATCTTTCAATAACTAAAAACTTTATTGTTGGACCTTCATAAATATACCAAAGAAATCACCTAGTTCATTATGAGTTTACTAACTACCTTTTGATTCCCAAGTATCATTAAATGGAAACTATCCAAATAAAATCCAACTCAAAACTGTCCAATTCGGATCTGATTGGCACAATAAATGTATGACCCTAATTCCATACTTAGACACACAATACGAAGCTATCTTTATTAGGTTTATTTATATAAATATTGAAACTTTTAACTGCTAGATTGGCTAACCTTAATTCACTTTTAAGTTAGGGTTTAACCCTCCCAAACATGGCCTAATTCTGACCCGTATTCACTGTTTGGACAACTTTTCTTGTAACCAACATTTAACTAACTTCCTGAACTCAAAATCATTCGAGGCTGGACTTTTTGAAAAATAGACTCTTTGAACTATAATTTAAGCTCTTGAATTATATCAAAACACGTTTCTAACATCTAGATATCATCAGTTTAACACAGACCTAATTCTGCAAAACCCTAAATCAAGATCTAACGCAAACCCTAACATGCAACATGCATGATCATAACCCTAAACTAACCCTAATCATCATTCCATCATTAAAGCTCATATATAATCTGTATTTTATGTAAACCTTAGATCCATCATAAGTCTTGTTACATGATTGCATAATTCTAACTAAGTTAAGCATACTTACCTCTTGATTTCTTGATCCTAACACCGATTCTTGGTTACTTCTTGATCAAAATTCTTGGTTCCTTGTTCTTAGGGAGGGACAAGTCGACACCTAGGGTTTTTGGGCTGTATGAGGGTTGTAGTTTTTGATATATAGGCTATGGGATAACCAATCTAATTAATTAGCATCCTAATCCTACTAAAACTCCTCTAGATAAGGCCAAAATCCTTTTTCTTTTCTTTTTTCCTTTCTTAGGCCGATTTTATATACAAATATATATATTTATTTTTTATTTTTTTTATTAAATTATTATTTACATTACCTTAAATTTCTACAAAAATCTACGCTAATTTGAGTAAACCTTTTTACATAAACGCTACTTACTAAACTTTCTAAAAATAACTTTTCATTTCACATTTCACTTCCCATTTTTGGAAAGTTTGTTACAAACTTCCATATTTCACTCACTTAACTCATTTTCAAAATGACACATTTCCCATAAACGCTTACACAAAATCATCTAACTATTGACGTAGCATTGCCTGCAATACGCCATTCCTTTCCCTTATCACTACACGTGAACAAATGGAATACTCATCATCAAACACAAACGCACTCAAAATGAGATGATCATACACCTCAAAATGATATTAATGCACCTATTATAACCATTAGCAAATTATATAAAACATAGCACACAAGAAATCGCCCAAAACGAACTCTTAGCCATTTCTAAAGGTATCACTAACCTGATTAAATCACGGATGTCACATGGTGGCCGTTGGATTCGTATGTGTTAGATCTGTTGGGATGGTGGTGGTTGAAGGTGGGTTTCGACCCGACCTATATGAGCTTGACATTTTATCTAACCCAAACCCACTTTGATACAAATTTTTGTTTGAATGTTTTGTTTTGGGTTTAATTTCAGTTTTGATTTACCAAGAGTTTTTGGTTGAGATTTTGAAAGAGGTTATGACTTTTGTTTGTAGCCGGTATTTGTATTATCATTCAAAAGGTTTAAGATAATTGGTTTTTTTGGGGTTTAAACTCATTATTAGATCTGAAAGAAACATGTATATGTGCTTTTGGATGGTGGCCGGAGATGTGTTTTGATAAATAGATGATGATGCGATTTTGATAAATAGATGTGTTTTGAATTTTTTTTGTTTTTAATGATGATAATGAATATCATATAACGATGAATGAAGAAAAAAATGGTAGCGGTGGTGATGATCTGAGATGAAGTATACATCTAGTGTCCACGTGTAAATCCAACTCATTTCCAAATCTAAAAAAATTTTCAAATAAAAAATTTCCCCCCCCTCAAAAAATAATTGTTTTAAAATTTAATTTTTTATTTTATTTTTCTTTTTAATCTTTGTTTTTTTTTTTTTTTTTTTTTAATTTATTTTTTTTTGTTATTTTATTTTTATTAGCAATTTAAAAATAGAACAATGATGTGTATAATTTTGGACCGGCAACCTGGTGAACCGGTTACCATATTACTTAACATGGGACAAATTCAAAAGTTTCGTTACTAATAAGTTGTAACAAACAAGTTTAATATCTAACTGGGGATAAAACTGTAAGTTTGTTGGTAATTAATGGCTTTAACCTTTTAAATTATTATTTAACTGAAAAGTAAATCAGTCAAACGGATAAAAGGTTGTGCATTCCTAATGTAGTCACATTTCGTCAACAAACATGACACGATTATATATGATCAAGTAGTCAAATTTCTTCAACAAACATAACATGATTATTGCAGATTAGCATAATAATGAATTTAGAAATGTTAATGGCCATCAACCATTAATTGACCGTTATCTGACCGATTAAACATATGTTTTGCCTAATTTACCACTTGCTCGTTAATATAAAACGTGTTTTGATTTCCAATATCCTTCATCTCAAAAGAACTTGCTATCGAATCAATATGAAATTTTGCAAAATTTTGGAGATCATGAGTGAAATATTTTGGGCTTAACATTAATAGTTAGGGATCATAAGAATCCCAAAGCACTATGCTTTTTCTTTTGGAGATTGTGAATTAGATCACACATCAAGTTTGAGGAAGAATGTTTATTTAAAGCAGAGCAAGTGAAGCGCGAGACAAAGGGATGCGGGATGTTCCAATGCAAACTAATGTGTTTTTTACTCATTGATCTTTTATTTTAAGGAGTTATGTATGTAATAGAAGCAATTGTTTTAAAAAAGAGTATTTGTTTGCAAGGAAAAATAGCAATTACAGCCTTTAATGTTGATTAATTATCCCAAAGAGAATATATACTCAATAATATGAACGATCAAATAACATTAAGCATAACATTAAAAATTACTCGATACGAGAGATGAGATCACTTTGAACGAAGAACATGTTGGAGTTTATGACCTAATTAACCATCAACTACACGAGTACGCAGCGAAAAACATATAATCACATATAGAAAATATAATCAACAAAGAGATTGATGACGTGTGTAACATCCGAGAATTTTCGAATTTAGAATGACGATGTCAATCTTTGACTTTTAGGGTCTGGCTTGACTTATAAAAACGATCATCTAAATCACGTTTTCACGACTCGAACTCTAAAGCAATTTGATGTGGCAATGACATTCCTGACAACTTTTTTGTTTTGCAAGACCTGAAACGAGCCGAAAAGGGCTAAACATCACCGCCAAAAGACATTATTCGAAACAATATACAACGCGGACACACAAAAAACAATAAATTTGTTTTTTAGTTATCAGTATTTATTTATAAAAATATTAAAATAAATTATTCTTCATTTTTAATTAAAAGCGTTTTTGAACGCGGGCTATTCGAGTTGGAAAATCCATTTTTATTTCAGACGGAGAGAAACCGGTTCACAAAATGAATAAACAAAATAATTTTATAAAGTTATAAATATTTATGGAATATTAATCAAATAAATACTCATTTTTTTCAGAAAAATGATTATAAAACATGGAGCAAGTTTCGAGTTTGAATCGGTCGTTACGTCGGTCAATTGAGTCCGAAAACCGATATTTTAAAAGGTATAAGAAAAAATGTTACACTTTTAACCCCCCAACTATTATAACTTTTCATTTTAAATTAATATATATATAAAACTTATAACTTATATTTCATTTCCATCTCACATTTACACACACACACAATTAATACATCACTCTCTCCCTCTCCACCATCTTCTCCGGCGAACCACCCACGCCGGCACTGTAGCGACGCCGACGGAAACATTTCTCGGCGGGCATTTCCGGCGAAGACTAAAAAAGCTCCTCGTGGGCCGATCTACCGATTCCCCAATACTCTCGCTCCAATCGTGTTTCTACACCACACCATCAACCAACGCGACGCCTTATAAAAACCAACCACACCATCATTATTATAATCATACACTCTCCATCCCCACCGAAACCACCCAAAAGGGGGTGTATTTGTCCGGCTAAGTATAAGCCCCGAGTGGGTGCGTCGAGTCAGGGTGTATAGCACCCGGGGACGCGTTTGGCTGTTATAAACACCAAGGGGTGTTGGTTTGTTGGTTGGGTCGGGTTGACAGCCGGGACAGCCGGAGTGTCGGGTTAGGCTCGGGGACAGCCGGGTGAAAGAGGGTTGTATGGTTCGGCTATAAAAACAGCCGGGGTGGGGGTGTGCGTCGGGTTGGGTTTAACAACCAAGGGATGCGTTAGGTTAAGGGTTAACAATAATACAAGGGCGCGTTTGGTTTGTAACAGCCCACCTAGGGCGTGTTTGGGTTGGTTTGAGTTATAACAAAAAGGGGTGTGTTAGCTTGGCTGCGGGACAGCCGAGTGTGTCTTGGTTTAGGGTTGGCTGTTGGGACAGCTGGGGGCGTCGAGAGTGTTTAGTTGGTTAAGGATTAACAACCACATAGGGTGCGTTTGGCTAAACTTCAGCTTGGGAAAGTTTGTTGTGCTGTTTTATCAGCCGAAGTGTGTTTTTTTGAGTCGTGGACAGCCGCATAAGGGTGCGTTGGAGTCTCAGCCACGCACAAGGTGCGTTTCGTTTTGTGGTAAGAAAAACCCAAAAAAGGGGCGTTTTGGTCTTGTGGGTTTCCACCGAAAAAGGCGCGTTTTAGTTTAAAAGTATTAAATTATTTCGTTATATTATAAATTGATTATATGTGATAAAATCCGGTTATAACTTGCGCGGTCTAGTTAAAATATGAAATAAATATTAAAACAAGACTGATATTGATGTATAAGAGACATTGGATATATCTGAGACGAGAGTTGGACCAAACATGACTTTAGTGCTTTATGAAACGGAAATATAAAACGGAAAATAGAATGTGGGATTCGGAATTCAGACTTTGTTAAGTTAGACTTTTGGTTTACAAAAATATAAAAATTATATTTGTGACGGCGTTAAGAATAAACGGGACCTTCTAACTCCACATTAGCGAAGAAACTGGGATCGAAATCAGAATATTCACTTTTAGTTATAAAAATAGGTTTTTTTTAATAATATTCAAAAAGACGATTATTAATTAAATGGTTTTATCACTTTCGAGTCGTTTGCCTTCCGGCGAATCACGAAAGTGTTCGTTTAATGGCATTACTTTGCCGCGAGGCTTATCAGCTTTAGAAATTGAGATAGTTCGAATTGGACGGAAAATAGTATTTATTCATCTAAATATAATAGGTTAAGGTTTAAAGAGCGCAAGTGGATTTCTCATCACATGTTTATATGATGCTTACATATAAAAAAATATGTATGATTTCGTGGTACGATGAACGATCGTTGATTGTAATTAGTACGTGTATTATAATCGAACGACGTAATTATGGTCCGTGGTCGTGTTCTTGCAGATTAGTGGGATTTTGTGAGTTTATAGCCCCATGTTTTACTGGTTTTACATATATTTTTGGGGTGAGAACATGCTTGTTTACAAATGCATTTACATGATTGTTTACAAATTGGTTTACATACTTATTTGCATAGCTCGCTATGGGATACATTATTTGACTTCATTTTTGGTCACAAATGCATACTTTACATTCGAAATGATTTCGGATTAGCTTAGGCTGATTGAACTGATAGCAATAAAATTACTGCCCGGGTGTTCTTGGAGGGGACACCGGTAACGGGAGTACATATTTTTACATTACTGCCCGGGTGTTCTTGGAGGGGACACCGGTAACGGGAGTACATATTTTTACATTACTGCCCGGGTGTTCTTGGAGGGGACACCGGTAACGGGAGTACATATTTTTACATTACTGCCCGGGTGTTCTTGGAGGGGACACCGGTAACGGGAGTATATATATATACGCATTATTTGTATCACTGCCCAAATTGGGTACATACAAGTCTACGTCACAGCGTCATGAACTGTAAATCACTTGGAGGGTGAGCGCGAATGTTATGAAATAGATCTATTCGGGTGTGGATCCCTGTTCGGGTGATTAGCGATCACTTGGTAAACGAACATTATAGCGTGATGTCCACGTGAATGATATAAAATAGATCTATTCGGGATTGACAACCCCCGTTCGGGTGACTAGCTATCACTGGGAACGAACGTTATAACATGTCGGATTATATCGTTGGGACTATCGGGCCTCCCCAACATGGCACGAAATTTATATAGTGCGGGCACGGAATTTATATAGTGCGGGCAATGTCACGGAATTTATATAGTGACTCAATTTTGTTCATAAAATGTGTCATGCATTCTTTATAAATCTTTGGGATAAGATTGGTACTTTTGGTGACATAAAATGTGTCATGCATTCTTTATAAATCTTTGGGATTTTTACATGGTACTGTGATGATACAGTGGATTTACATTTATATTTAAACTAATCTATGAACTCACCAACTTTAATGTTGACACTTTTAAGCATGTTTTTCTCAGGTGAATTAGATGCTTGGACTATTTGATGTGCATTGGAGTCTTTACATTCAAGCTTTTCATTGTGATGCAAATTATGGGACAAATGTTATATTAAATTCAGATTTTTATTGAATCAACAAATGTTATTATTCAAACGACACCTAGAGGTCGTTCTCTTGTATCTATTGCTGTGTATTACGAAGTAACACCCCATTTGGTATTCCGCTGCGTTGTAAGTGATTTTTGGGGGTGTTACACTATTAATGCGTATAATGTGTAGTGTAATGTCGTATAATCTCGAAGAACCAAGAAGTAAAATGCATTAACTCGGCCTTCATCATCAATGAACAAAAAATTATGTGCCATTTTTTTATTTTTTAGGCACAGTTTGCACATATTTTAACTAAATGGTCTCTCATTTCTATCTCCCTTCCTCACACTTGAGATGTACAATGCCCACATTGTACAAATATAAACTTAAATAAAATAGAGAGATAGAAATAACATGGGTTTATTTGTACTACCCGTTCAAATTCATCAAAACGGATATGTCTAATCATCATAAGTTGGCCAAAGCAAAAATACTACCACTATACTATACAATAAAATAAAGATGATTTATATTTACTATCAACTATAAACAAAATAATACTAATAAACACTTTCTTGCATACTTTTTATTCTATATTTTTTGTTTTTGTTTTATTTATGCAAGACAAAGATACAAATAAAAGACAAATTACAAACACATATATACAAAAAGCACCCCCCCTGTTTGAGATCAACTATCTTCTAAACTTGACTTTCTTCAAATACCCTTTATCATGACCCGTGACTTTCACAAGTGGAATAAAAATTAACTAACAACTCCCCAACTATGGACTTAAAAGAAACTACAAGGTAGGCTAGGCGATTGGTGTAACGAAACAAATACATATAATGGGTAACAAAGAAAACAAAATGAATGGCTCAGACGGGTTTATCTAAGGGGTATCTTGCATTAATAATAGGTGCAACAAAAAGGGTTTCACATGGGGATTGACTAATCAATGTGAAAAGTCAATATACACAATACATAACATAAATGGATGAGCTATTTTATAACACCCCGTGTTTTAGGGTCATTTACGACGTCAATAAATTCACAAGTTATTTTTAGTATTGTACGCGTTTGCTTCAAAATCGTAATCGTTAAGTTAAATCGCATAAGTTAAAAATAATCATTCAATGTAAACGGGCATCAAATAATTAAATGTTTACATCTAGTAAGTGTTAAATAATTATTTTGAGTATAACTATTAACTTTGTTCATTTTATTTTTAATTGTTACGTTATAAGTGATTACCGTTTCTGCGAATAATCCGTTTGAGGCATTTCCCGAACCACCAATACTTTTTCTACGTTTTCAACAAATACCAACTTTTTATACCCAATACTAAAAATTTAAAAAATTACATCACTTTTAAGCTATGTGGCTGGGATACAAGTGTAGATACAAAGAATATTTAATTTCCAATCTTCCTTGATTTATGGGATGTTCTTACTTTTAGTAATATGTAAGATTTTTCAAAGCAGACTACATGTTACTTGTTAGGCTTCATAATTATGACCATACTTTCCCTAGAAATCCTCTACATGTCCCTTGAATAAGTTTAGGGTTTATTACAATGCCTAAACTAGAATAGTAAACACACACTTATCATTTCTGAGGTGGAAAACAAAGCAAAAACTCTCCAATTTTCCTTTGAAATAGGCCACAAGCTCAAATCCATAACACAAAACCATCCATACATATTTTATTTGTATCATTTATAAGTGTTTTTACTTCATATATAAGATAACCAAGATGGTTTGAAGGTTTGGTTTAAGGGTTTACAAGAGTTAAGAAAGCTTGATTCAGATTAGGGTTTCTACTGAATTTAGGGTGTCAAGGTTCGTACAGCTTGGTTTTGGTATTCTAAACAAGGGTTTAGATCATATTGTTCCATCACTATACATCATATTAAGGGTTACTGAAAACCTTAATTCTGTATATTTGTGATTTTATTTGCATATTAATGTCATTGTAGTTAATCTCCATCTAGGAACTCATTTACTTATAAAAAATGGATTTTTACACTTGTTGAGGTTGGTTAAATTTATATTTGATATAGGATTCTTAGTATCATGTTATAATGGAGGTATAAGTATTGTACATGTGAGGTTTATGTATAAAAGGTATATATAAACAAGATACCTAAAAAGTATACTTAAGAAAGTTAATGAACAAATAAGTATGCAAACTCATGGATCTTGAGATTTTTGGATATTATTTGGACTAATCATGGACTAAAGGGTCCCTAAGGATTGTAAGGACATGTGATATTGAGGGTTGTAAAGGATTGTTAAAAGTGGTTAAGCTAAAAAGTTATAAAAACAACTTTTAAACACATTTTGAGAAAAACCCAAAAGGGGTCTGTTGGAATTCAAATTTTTTACATGTCTATTTTATGTTTTTATAAGATACTACATGTCCCAAGTATCGTGGGCATATAAAGAACTTGAAAAACCGATTTATAAAGAAGGAGATACGCTAATTTTAAGTTATACGCTAATTAAACGCATTTATAAAAATAATTTTATAAAAATTACTACTCACATCAAATCTATATATTTTGAAAACATCATTAATATGATAGAACTTTTAATAACAAATACGTGCTCGAAAGAATCACTAAAAACGGACCTAAAACAAGTAAAATACAACGTTTATGATAACTAAGTTTATAAAAATAACTTTATAAACTGTCATGAACAGTAAAAATTACTGTTCACCAGTAGGTCAAAAATAACATTTAATTACGAGAACGTACTCGAAAGAATCACTAAAAACGGAGCTAAAACGAATAAGATACGACGTTTACGATAATTAAAGTTTATAAAAGTAATTTTATAAACTATGAACAGTAAAAATTACTATTCATCAGCAGATCCAAATTTATAAAATGTAATAATTTTGATACATCGTTTAATTACGAGGACGTGCTCGAAGGAATCGCTAAAATCGGGATTAAAACAAACAAGTTATTACGTTTACGAGTTTACGACAATTTAAAATTTATAAAAATAAATTTATAAAACGTCATGAACAGTAAAAGTACTGTTCATCAGAAGGTCTTAAAATATAAAAATGTCATATTTTTATATATCATCTTAATACGAAGACGTGGACGTAAGAAACGCGCGAAACGGATTTAAAACGGGAAAGTTACGCTATATTTACTAAAACGATAATTATAAACGTTTTTACCTTATAACCATGATTTCTAAATTACAAATAGATGGTGATGAGCTATATAGGATTATATGTGGTGTTAGTTATTCATAGTACTTAGTACTTATACGACCTATAATTATTTAGGTTGCATTCGGCGTATTTGTGACGCATTTTCAGTTGTGATTTATAATATCGATTCACCCACTCGAGGTGAGTTCATAGCCCCACGTTTTTACAATTATATTGATTTACAAGTTTTGGGGTGAGAAACATGCTTTGTTTTATAATTGGACGCAAGTGGACATTTTATATATTGATTATGTTTTGCCTAAGTAGCTTGAACCCAATATGGCCGGTATCATGAACTGTTAATTTCTGGATTGGAAGCGCTAGTGTTGTGAATAGATCTATTTGGGATTGACCTCCCCGTTCGGGTGACTAGCTATCACCGGGAACGAACGTTATAGCATGTCAATTTTGGGATGTTTCGGGTTGAACATCATCATGGGCAATGTAGGAAATATTTATATTGTATTCATATATGTCTAGCTTCAGTATCACGAGCTTAGGGAAATGTAATGGAATTTTGTGATATTTATCACGGGGAAATCTTGCGGTCTGGATTTATACATATATAAACCTATGAATTCACCAACTTTATGTTGACCATTTTAAGCATGTTTTTCTCAGCTTAATAAGGTACAAGAAACGAGGATACATTGGTGGTCTACATTGTGGAGTCATTTCTATAAAGATTTACGTGCATCACATTTTGGGGATATTTGTCATGTAGAAAAATCTTTGCATTTTCAAGAATGAACAAGTTTAGCTGTTGAGCTATTGTAACAATAGTTTATTAAATCCAATGTATCATTTTCAAACGACACGTTTAGTGGTTGTTCTCTCATGTCTTGTGCAATGTTATTATGAAGTAACGCTCCCGGATCCTTATTCCGCTACGACCTATTTTGGGGGTGTTACATATTTAGGGTTACTCCTAATATTTTCCTTTTATCCTAGCAATATCGATTACACTAAGTTACCTCAGTGTAATGGTCATTTTTATGGTCTCAAAAAGATATACCAAGCGAAGTTCTAAAGTATACTACAGTCACATAGACATTTATTTTTATGGTATTTATGTATAAGGGGAAAACAAAAAGGCTTATCCTCATACAATGTAATATAAAGGGTAGGTGTGCTCAGTTAAGATTTAACTAGTTTACGCAATGAAAAACATGTCAAATTTTTTAGAGATGAAACATCTTTCATAAAAAACTAGAAAATAAAGGCAAGAATAATCAAGTGGGTGTCTATTTCTAATCCCTTCCCCTAACTTGAGTTAAACTATGCATATAAAATACAAGAAGAAGGGTAGAATTAGCATAGAAAACTCCCTTGGATTTACTCCATATGAACAAAATGTAGAATGTCCTAAGCCATGCCCCAGGTATGCTTCATGTCATACTCCATCGAACAACATCCACATCCCAAGCCCGTCTAGCATTCGAAAGCATTCAACTAATCCGGATTCAAAATGCTTCGTTGTAGCTAATTATCATTCTAGCACCACTCTATGTGCATCAACCTGAACAGCTATAAGAAGACTAATATCAAAAAGCATAAATCCAAATAGAAGCAAGATAGCACATAAATGTACAAAATAACAATACAAGAAAATGAAATCCTAACTCATTTTTATAGGAATCACAGTTGCATTTAGCATATGCAACAAGCCTTTTAAACCCCTCAGTATCCCGAGTTGACGAGTGAAGTCTCGTGAGGGTTTCTAGGGAGCACAACCAAAAAGTTTATAACAAAATATACAAGGTTTGGTAGAGTTTTGAAATTATTATTGTAAATGATTGATACAGGGGATAGTTATAGCGAAATAAAATCATGCTAGTTACGTTGTAATTAAGTTGAACTAGGCAAAGGTCATAACTGGAGAACCAATTACGACGTAACATGGGTTTACGAGTTACGCCGTAGTTACCTACTGATATAACACCCTGTGTTTTCAAGTCTTTGACGACGTCAATAAATGTACTATTTATTTTAAGTATTGAACATGTTTGCTTAAAATTGTAATCGTTAGATTAAATCGCGTACGCCAAAAATTAGCGTTCAATGTAAACGGGCATCAAACAAATTTATTCTTGATCTGGATGGGGCTTTAATGCCGACACAAGAATATATGCAGAAATTTGTTGAGGATGTGGGTGGGGATGTTGATTTTAACAGTAGGTGGGTTAGCGTCACTAACTATGTGAATGCATTTGGTGGCACTGTAACTGGATGTTTAGGAGACATCGACAACTTTCTTAAAAGGGAAAACTTAAACAAGTTGTTGCAATCGTCAAGTCTTGTTCTTCGAATGCTCTTGGAGATTTAAATGTGACTCTGAAAGATCTATAGGGTACAGTACTTAGAACAATAAACTACAAAGTCCTTAATGTGGGCAGTTATGGAAAGGATATTACTGTAAGAGCTGATATGATACTTGCTAATGTCTTAGTTTTTACTCCTAAACCAACAAAGCATTACCTTAACATTACAAAAAGAAATGTGGTTGAGGTTTTTCGTAAAGATACAGTTCTTGGAAGTGGCAGTGGTTAACCTTAACATTTATTTGTGTAATTTTTTTATTATTTATGTAATGTTTTTATTATATATGTAATGTTTTTAGTATATATGTAATGTTTTTATGACATCTAGCCCTCTTATGAAATAAAAAGCAATTGATTCTCCTTATAAAAGCATCTATTATCGTCAATAACATGTTAACTTATCAAACACACACACACACACACTATTAATATGAAGATGGTGCCATATGAAGCGTTTGCATGTAAATGTGGAGCCGGAAATGTTGTTATACGAGAATCGTATCAATCCAAAACTCGTGGCAAACTATACTATGCATGTCCAAACTCCAATGTAAATAATCATTGGTTTTTTTGTGTATTATACGAAATTATATGGTTACTTGTTAATAATTGAATTTTGTAATATTGAACAGCCACGCCAAAATTACTATGGATGTGGATTTTTCTTATGGAAAGAAGAACGAGTTGGTCTGCTAATCAATTCTCCTGGAAGTTCATCTACAACAACTTTTTCACAAGGAACTTCATCAACACCAGGTTTTTCTCCAACACCATCCACACCTCTAATCTATTATAGGGGATCTTCAAGCAATACAGAGTGCTCAAACTGCAAGCACCTGCTTGGAAGGATAAAGGTACTACATGCAACATTGGAAATGCATAGGCATCCAGAAAAACACACACTTAATTCAGCCGCACTACTTCATGATCTTAACGATGACATGGAAAAACTTGGTTTCGAATAGTGTGTAATTTGGAAGTGAATTTGTATGCTTCTTTTTTTTAACTGTTACGGAGGTGACTAATGTATGAAAATGTTTGTTCTAAATTTTTATATTTGAAGGGCATTTATATTGGGTGATAAAACCTTTGTTAGAGACTTGTCAACTCAAAGATTATATATTGTTATTGAATTAACAACTCATGTAAATCGCTACAAATACAAGGTGATCTAGTCAAATCACGTAACAGAATTTTCAAATCATGTGCATACATTATATATAACTTGTCGGCACATTCATAAGAAATTCAAAAGAAATCAACGGACGAATATTACCCAAAAAACAAACATATCAACGGACGAATATTTATAGAAATTCAAAGTAATATACAATATTATTTCACTCAAAGTGTTAGGATTTCAACATACAACACATACAAAATTCAAAATTAATCATAACCACATTCTCTAGTATCCTCACACCTACACATATAAAACCTTTCACACATGTCATTTCTAACTCTCTCAAAAAAGTGTTGAGTATTACCGTGCACTACTGGCCTTTTTCCTGAACACAAACAAGAGATTAACCAACATGTGATGACTCTACAGTCTGAGAAGTTGGTTTGTTGAGGGATATCTATACCCAAACCATCATTGTATGAATAATAAAAATTATGAGGTGGTCTAGTTTCATTTAAACAACCACGATTTGCCAAAATGTTATTAACCACGGGGGTCCAACATTGAATTAGTCGCGATAACACATCCTTGTTTCGCTCATTATACATGGAGTCGAACACGTAAAAATGAGAATTCGGTAAATGTATAACACCTGTGGCCTAAGGATTTCCAGCAACATGTATGGGCATAAACACCTATAAAGATAAAACCAAATAATTAAATACTAATCATGCATAAGTTGTATTAAAAAGTTTTATAACGGATAAGTAAAGAAATAAGTACCCAATCAACATCATCCAGATGGATAGCAACGCGTGGTGCCATCCCAATGTTCCAAGACGTGTTGTCCGTCGTTTATGAATAAAATCGGTTATTTTTTTCTGATAGTACACTTATTGTACCCGTATAGGCCACTGTCTAGTTGGCCTTTGCATTCCTCCTCCTAATTAATAACTCCATCCACGAGTTCATGTGTTGATTCAAAACATTGTAACAAAATAAATAGATGTTTTTGGCTAAAGGGAAAAATAAATTTACATTCCTTTATTAAACTTGTATAAATAAACTTATCTCTCCGGACAACCAACCAATAAGGGTGTCATATGGAAGTCTGTGCATGTCATGCATACAGAAATGAGGGACCAATTGTTGCCAAAAACTAACCGGAACTATATAACCTTTCATATAACAATCCAAGTAAATTCTGCTGAGAGTTCATTTAGAAAGGCCTGTAAGTTAACAGAATTTCCTCCCGCACCTAATCAACCAATTAATAACCAATATTAGACACATATTTCATTAGTTTATTTATTAATTTAATATACAAGCATTAGCAATTTCCTTGTAAGGTCCACACGATCTATACATTAAGAAAATACCAGTAAATTGGAACCCAAAAACGTAACGTTATTTTCCTCTACATTGTCATCCTCAAAAGCACCCCCAAGATTCAAAGGCGATAAATTAGCCTTCTTACCCTTATTTTTAGTTTTATTAACACGTTGCTTGGGTAAAATTGTTGTAGGTTGTTTCATGAATGGAGTCAGTTTATACTTGCTAGAAAACTGTTCTCTTTTTCCTCGATTCAGAATATTCTAAAAAACAACAATTAATAAAAATTTATTACTTCATGATGGTTATTACTATATAATCATATTCGTATATAAAAATAGCATTACCTGGTCAAATATGCCATCAACATCATGATGCGTCTCAATAGTGGTTTGCAAATTTGGCCTACCCATATGAGATGGCACCTGACCAAACGAATAGTAAGAACCAGGCTGCGACGATATACCGGGTTGCCAATACTGAGTGGCCGACTGCGCCGGCATCTGTCTTTGCCAATCAGATGAACCAGGTTGGGACGGTATTGGGGTTTGGAAATTTGGTGGCGTACCCATATTGAAATATGATCTATTTACATGTCCCCGGAATGAAGACGGACCACCCTGTGAACACCCATAAATACAAAATTATATTATTTACTTACAAAGCCTTATATTAAATGTACAAAAATTATACCTGCATGCTTTGGAATTGACTAAAATCGCTCAACCCATAATGTTGTTCAACAATAATCGGTTCTTTATTCTCTTGTCGCACCGGCTGAACATTCATTTCCTGCCTAAATTTACGCATTTCTTCCTTAATGTTATCCACTTCTTTTTTATTTCGTTTAATTTCTCTTTTTTGTTCATCGAACTCTCGGTAAATATCGGATGGAATTTCATACATATTTTGACGGCTTAAATAAAAAGGTACTCGTTCAACTTGACCAATAAAGCCGTCAAAGTATGCCTTACTAGAAATCCACCAGTCCGATCAAGCCTCATTATCGTCTGGTGACAATCTCGCAACAGGCATAATTCTCTTTTAAAAAAAGGAAATTAATTATTAAATAAATAACATAATCAACTTAATAATCTATTAAACTAAATAAAACTCACTTGAAAAAAAGGAATAACCATGTGTCCCAAAAACCTTCCCTTTCTCTTACTCCAAGCAGCAACTCTAGGATACCGATTGTAACGATCAAAATGCCTAATCGCAGTTACTCGGAAAGACTCCAATATCTAAGTCTAAAAAAACACATTGTTTCAATTATTTTACATTATACATATAACTTAAATGGCCAATTAAAAATTATAAACTTATTTTTGACATACCTTGAATGCCCAAGTATATCCAAAGATTGAATACGTTTTTGCATCATCTTCATTTATAGGCTGAGCGACATACAAGGGCGACCAACGTTTGACGTCTGCATTCCTAAGTTGGGAGTACAATGTTGGCCACACATAATGAAACCCCAAGGATATTTGTTCCAAACTACTCTATCATTTGCTAATCTTAACATCCATTCAGGAACAACACGTCTACTATCCACACCTAATATAACAAGCTGCAATATGCCTAGACAACAAAGGCTAACAGCATCATCGTCGCATAATTGAGCAAATGACTGGTCAACAATCATATTTGCTATGTCGGTGCCTGTAATAGGTTGCCCATCTAAAGAAACGGAAACCCCCGTTGACCTAAACAAGAATACCCGTCTTTGTTTGGTGTCATACTCAGCCCAATTCTGGACCCCAAACCTTAACCCAGTTACTAGGCAGAATTCCTCTTTCCCAAATGGTATACTAAAATCTTTATTTATATGGTAATACAAAGGAACATTTTCATCATCATCATTTTCATCGTCAATTTGTCGCCCTAACATAAAATGTATTAATATACAATTCTCTATAAAATCAGTTTGATCTAATACTCAACCAAAACAGGATTGTCTAAACAGTGCTTCCTGATCAGTGCCACTAATTTTTGTTTTAATTGTTTTAAGCAACTTTAACTTACTTCTACATGTAACAAGAACTCGAGGTACCTAAATAAACAAATAAATAAATAACCATATATTACTACACATATATACATCAGATAATAAAATATTCAAATGATACAAAATAAAAATATTATACCTCATAACTGCTCAAATCCATTTTATAATAAACAAGTAAGCCACGAAATCACCAACAACAAAAACCCTTTAAAAAATACCGCACCAACACCAACTCTGATCTACCCGCAAACGGGTAACGAGTCAACAATGAAAAAACTAAACCGCAAACAATGAAACAAATCAAAGAAAACTACAGCTTCTATTTCTTTTGAACTAACTAACAGAGAAACACATACTATCACTCCATCATACTGTCCGTATTTAAATTCATATGTGACAAACTATTGCAGTGATATATCATTCCATCATACTATGAGTTACTATTCATCTGCAAAACCCTAGAAGACAAAAAAAAGTAAATCGCAATACATAATGCGAGATCTACATTTGCATTATTACATGGCTTTCTGACAAAGCCTGATTTTTTGGATAGATCGAACACATCCATGTGCGATTTACATAAAACCAAAATAGGGCTCATTTTTTTAATATCGATAATTTCTATGTTGCGTAATACGGTGACACATGTCCAAATGTAGATCGCTTCCCATGCTGCGCGATCTATAAGGTTATATCGAAAAAAAATAATGTTAGGGTCATTTTGGGATTACACGTTCCCAAATGGGTCACTACAAAAATTTTCACAAGCAAAAATTTTCGGCATTGGAGGTTATGTTTGTTGACCCGTTGGATATGTGTACTCTAGAAATAACACCAGTGTCTTCAAGTCATTGACGACGTCGATAAATCTACTATTCATCTTTTATATTGTACGCGTTTGTTTTAAATCGTAAATGTCAAGCTAAATCGCGTAGGCTAAAAATTAGCGTTCAATGTAAACGGGCATCAAACAATTAAGCGTTTACATCAATCAAGTATTAAATAATTATTTTGAGAATAATTATGTTCGTTGTTTATTTTATTGTTATCGGTTACGTAAATTTACTACGTTTCGCGATAAAGCGCGTTTACACATTCCCGGAACCACCAAAACTTTTCTACGCTTCAATAAATACCCACGTTTATACCCAATACATAAAAATTACAAAAATATATCATATATATCTTCTTATGGCCGGATTTGTTATAAATGATACAAGAAAAATGAAATAAATCTTTCAACTAGGTCTTTGTACCATATCATCTCATTAAACCTTACCATACTTTGTCTCTTTGACCAAAGACCAAGAGACAAGATCCCTAAAACCCTCAATGTGTTCTTAACTAACTATTTCACACTTTTTGACCAAAGACTTCCATATATACATGTATCATAGAGATAGAAGTTCATAACAAGTCTTACACTTAACTATAAAAGATCAAAATCTCTTCCTTTGTGCCCTTAGCTACCCACGGCTCAAACCAACCTTAATACCCAATCCATATCAAATTTTATACAACCTATACACATCTACATACATCATTCTTAAGACATTCTAAGGTGTTTCCAAGCATTGGCTAATCATTTACAAGTGTTGAAGCAATAAATCAAGATTAGGGTTTTCATTTGGAAACTAGGGTTTTCTTGGTTATAATCTTGGGTTTAAAGTCTAAACAAGGGTTTAGCACTTATTTGTCATCATCCTACATCGTCTCATTAAGGTTATCTAAAGCCTTTAACTTTTCATTTATATGATTATATGTATATGTGATGTTTATGTAGTGAAATCACCATTAGGACATGTTTAACTTGTAAACATGGATTTTTCTTGTAAATATAGTTTTATGAGCTTTTAGTCATGATATATGGACACTAAAATAAAGTCATAATGGAAGTAAAAGACTTGTACACTTATGGTTATGATGTAAAAGTGGTTATGGATGAACTTGTAGTAAAAAGTTACTTATGGAGATTATGGTTTAAAAATGTTGTTAAGGACTTAATGATTTGGACAAATGGACAAATTATGAACTCATGGACTATATAATATATATGATATAGTATATTAAGAGTGTGGGAAAAACTTGTGGAAATTACTTAGTTAAAAAGTATATAAAACAAGTTTAATGAATAAGTAAATATATAGATATTAAGGGGCTGTTTGGAATCGAATTCCAAACAGTGGGTATTATGTTTTATAAATATTCTACGACTCATGACGATTCCGAAAAGGTAAGAAACTTGTCAAACGGATAAATAACGAAAAAGTTACGCTAATTACGAGTTATACGTTAATTAATCGGGTTTATAAAATAACTTTTATAAAAATCTTATAAAACAGCAAGTTGGTTATTTTTAACGAATAAAACACATTTTTAGGATTCTAAAATGATAAGAATCATAATTTTTCAATTTATAATGAAGGAGTTATGAATTTCGCGGGTTTTCGGTAATTAAAAGTTTATAAAAATAACTTTATAAACTATGAACAGTAAAAACACTATTCATGACAGAAACTTTTATTTTTGTAAACCTTATAAATTGATAGAATTTTCAATAACGAGAACGTGCTCGAAAGAATCACTAAAAACGGAGCTATAACGAATAAAATACGACGTTTACGGGTTTTACGATAACTAAAACTATAAAAATAACTTTATAACTGGTGTGAACAGTAAAAAGTACTGTTCATCAAAGGATCAAAAATATGAAAATGTCAAATTATGATAACTCGTCCTAATACGAAAGCGTGGGCATAAGAAACGTCAAAATCGGGCTTAAAACGCAAAAGTTATGCTATATTTACTAAAACGGTAATTATAAACGTTTTTACTTATTAAACACAATTTTACCAAAACAATTAGATGGTGATTGAGGAGACTGTATATAGATTATATGATGGTTATCACATGTACATATTTACTAGGGAGTTTCACAATGAGGCCTTTTCGGGTGGCATCGACAGTTCTGGATTTTACGATTTTAAAGTTGTCCTAGCTCCTAATACGTCACACAACACATGACCTCTTAATTATGATAAGCCCCCCGACGATAGAATGATGTAACAAACATAAACCCTGTATATGATGTTAGTTAATCGAAGTACATGGTACATAATCGACCTTAAATAATAGGTTGCATCTGATCGATTTTGCGTGACGCGTTAATATCTGTGATATTTGGATAATCAGAATCTCAAGGTGAGTTCATAGCCCTAATTTTCTTTAACGATTTCTAATGATTATAACTTTTGGGGGGTGGAAACATGCTTTGTTTTATAAATTGGACGCAAGTGTATATTTTATATTGATTACGTGTTTGCCTAAGTGGCATTTTAAGTCCGTTTTTGATTATTTTAGCTCGTTTTTAAAGGTAAAAGGTATGTGTATTTAAGCACATACCAAGTCCCATGTCATGAACTGTCAATTGCATAAATGTAGTTGGGTACTACATTATGTGAGCGCGAATGTTATTTAATAGATCTATTCGGGAAACGACCTCCCCGTTCGGGTGACTAGCTATCACCGAGAACGAACGTTATAGCATGTCGAATTTAGGATGTTTAGGGTTAGACATCCAGATGGGCGTAAATTGCAATATATAGTTTAATTGCAAGAAAGATTGTAAATGTAATCTAGTTTTGTGATGCCTGCATGTATTGCATTATCACGGGAAAAGTCTTACGGTCCTGCATATTATGATTTATCAAACCTATGAATTCACCAACATTATTGTTGACGTTTTAAAGCAATGTTTTTCAGGAGATCAGTAAGCATAAGGTGCCAAGGATACATTGGTGATTTTGTTTTGGGAAGTCATGCTAAAGATATGGTTGTTTTATGTTGTAAACCAGTATCTTTGTAATAATAATCAGGAACAAATTAAAGCTTCGGGCTATTTGTATCAAAGATTTGTTAAATCAAATGTATCAGTTTTAAAACGACTTTTTGGTCGTTCTATATATATCTTGTGTTATTGATCTATGAAATAACACGCCCCGGACCCTTATTCAGCTGCGACCCAATTTGGGGGTGTTACAGATTGGTATCAAGAGCCAAGGTTATAGAGAACCAGGTCAAATGTTTTTGCTGGACTATAACCGTTTTCAAACATTGCATTCATACAAAGGGTTTTTACGGGACACACACTAGTTGTTGCATTAGTTAGTTTTACTAGATGCTTACATGATGCATATACGTGTTCATATTATAGTACGTACGTTACTATGAGGGTATATTATATATATACAAAGATGAGTTTGCATTCTTTCGCACAACTCTACAATTATTTATATAAGGGCTATTTATATAAATAGGGGAATATTTCTTTAGGCAAGGTAGTACGATAAGCTCGTAGGTCCTAAGCGCTACCTAAACATTAAGCTATCGAATATGATACCTTACCATCATTCATTTATGCCATAAGTGCATACTCGTATTTACCATACCAGCCTTATATAATATATTTATATAAGTTAAGTTTTGCTCGTTGCAAGCAGTTATGTTTTCATTATCGACGGTTACCTACACGTCTGTTTATATTAATTCCGAGCCATGGAGATTCCAGTGAGCTTCTGATGAGGAGATAGAGGGACCAATGAAGGATCAGCCTCTATCTGCTGATGCCTCACCTACAGCCCTATCACCAGGCTACATTGATGACAACGATGATGATGATTTTGAGAAGGATGAGGAGGACGAGGAGAAGGAGGAGCACCTAGCTCCGGCCAACCCTTCTGCTGTACCTACAGATGATCCTGTCCCCTCAAGATGAGAATATAGAGGCACTTGAGACTGATGAGTCTGCTTCTATATCACCCACCTCTCCACACCATATCATCTTGTCTTTTGAGACTAAATCCCGTGCAGTACGGATGTCTATTTAACGCCATACTCCACAATCACCATCTACTGAGGCATGCATTACTGAGTTGCTGCTGCACTACCTTTATCATCACCAGAGAATGATAAGTCACTCAAAGATAACATAAGAGTCTAGCACCTAGAATCTTGAGAGGCACCCTGGCCCATAGACAAATAGATTTGTCAGCGTAGCTTATTTTGTATTATATTCCACTAAACTCGAGTAGTACTCGGTTGGTAGTGTTAATAAAAAGCTTGTACTCTTTTACTCATGTAAACGATGTATTAAGTATTAACCTACACTATTGGTTATGATCATGCTACTGTATGATGAGGATTTATTTTATGTCATGGTTGCTGTTATCTTATATCTACGCATAACGTGGTCTCACCTTACCTACTTGTTGGGATCACGGAGTGTTATGATTTTCCCTTGAATAAAACTTCATATACATTTTGTTCCCTGTGATTTTCAGGAAACAATGACAACAGTTAATCAAGGGATGAGTGTTGAGGAAATTGAGCGGGTTGTAGCCCAGCGAGTGGCTAATGCTATCGAGGCTATTGCCATTTATGAGACGAAAACCAACATGGCCCGTGAGTCAATCAGCCAGACCGAACAACAAGAATGCAAGGTAGCAGAGAATGCTAACAACAAGAGAAAGTGGGAAGGTAACTACAATGGGCAATGTACTGTAAAGGGCAAGAATTGCAAGAAGGTTGGCCACATGACCCGGGAGTGTAGGAGTCCTACTGCTGCTAGGAATCAACGAACTCACACCTGTTATGAGTATGGAAGTCTGGGATACTTCAAGAGTAAGTGTCCAATAGTGAAGTTTCAGAAACGTGTGGACAAAAAGATCAACACTCTTTCCGAACGCCAGGCTGAGAACAAGAGGAAGTTGAATAACACTTCCAAGAACAATCAGAACCAACAAACAGGCCCCCCAAACAAGAGGCAAAATACTGGCAAAGATTACGCTGCAGGGCACGGGGAGAAGAAATATTATGACGGGTCCAAGAGTTGTGTCTAAATGCAAACTATAATATGATGGTGCCATGTCCTCCCAAATGCAACAAGTGAACATAGTGGGCCATTTGGTCCGTCACTGTAGGAAGCTACAAATTGACGTATGCTAATAACAAAGAGGCATCAGGAACATTTAGTCAGAAGGTTAATTGTATGATGTGGGAAATCAAGGACACTACAGGAGGGTTGCCCAGAGCGAAAGAACCAAAGTTCATAAAAACCAAATCGGAGGTATGGAGCACATGGATGGGCATACCTTAAGAGAAGGAGAAACCGATCAAGACCTAACAACATTAAGGTTGACGATCGAGCTTAAAAGATAAAGTTGACTAGCTTGACCTAGCAAAACCTTAGTTCGGAACTTATCTTAGAATTTATCTCCCCCCCCCCCCTTCCCTTCCCTCTCCCCCCCCCCATCCCCCCCCCCCCCCCCTCCCTTCCACCCCCTTCCTCTTCTCTCCCCCCCCCTCCCCCCCCTCTCCCCCCCCCTTTAGGAATTCTCATTGTATTTCCTTAAAATTTTCAGTTGTACGAATAATTTCAAATTATTATCAAATTATCGTATTATGAGGATTTCGTCATTATTAATTAGGTTCCTTATTTACTCTTACAAACTACACTCACGAATATCATGAAATCATAACGATATTTTGACGAAAATGAGCAATGTATCGTTAGTCCTCAATTATTCATGGCTTGATAACTATGTATATTTCAGGAAGGTACCATGCCGTGCTGTGGTATCCACTCTAAAAACCTTTTAAGAATCATCAATTTTCTACTTATATCATGTTTTGTGTGCGTATTCATAGAACGCGTTTACTTTTGGAAATCGAATTAGTAACCATATCAACTAAGCAGACCTTCACTTCGTCTTCCTATAAAGTTGGCATCATCTTATACCAAATCCTAAGCCAAGAAGCCAAGACACATTGCCAGTCGCCCTAGGACAATTTCGCTAGCGAATTTGCTCGCCATTAGATAATTTACTAAATCACCCATTCTAAATCAACTTAATGCCTGTAGAACATGATAGTTTCGATACTATAATCGGTATGGATTGGTTGTCGAAGTACCAAGCGGTCATTGTGTGTGCCGAGGAGATTGTCCACATTCCCTGGGGAAATGAAACCTTAATCATACATGGTGACGGAAGTAACCAGGGAAATGCGACACGATTAAATATCATTTCGTGCACGAAAACGCAGAAGTACTGCAAAAGGCATTCCTAATCTTTTTGGCACATGTCACTGCAAAGGAGATTAAAGACAAGTCGGAGAAGGAGCGACTTAAGGGCGTACCAATAGTTCAAGACTTTCCCGAAGTATTTCCTGAGGACTTGTCGGGTCTTCCTCCGACTCGACAAGTGGAGTTTCAATTTGATTTGGTACCTGGTGTTGCATCTATAGCACGGGCACCTTATCGATTGGCGCCTTCCGAAAGGAAAGAGTTATCTGAGCAACTGAAAGAGCTATCTGACAAAGGCTTTATAAGACCCAGTTCCTCACCTTGGGGAGCTCCGGTCTTGTTATGTCAATAGATAGGATGGATCATTCGGATGTGCATTTCTATTGGGAATTAAACAAATGACGGTGAAGAACCGTTATCCACTCCCCACGAATTGATCATTTTTTGATCAGCTTCAAGGGTCGAGTGTCTACTCGGGAAGATCGCCCTAAATAGGTTATCACCCAACTAGGGTTCGAGTACCCATAGCCCCCTTATAGAGCATCATTTCCGAAGACTGCTCTTCAGAAGACTCGTGTATGGCCAGTTACGAATCTTCAAGTTTATGCCGGTTTGGTTTGACAATCGCACCATGCCAGTTATTCATGGACTTATGATTCGGGTGTGTAAACCATTATATGGATAAATTCGTGATCTGTCTTTATTGACGATATTCTGTTATACTCGAACGAACAAACAAGAACATGAGAACACTCTTAAGCAAATCTTTGGAATTGCTTAAGTAGGAGGAGTTGTATGGCTCCGAAGTTTTTCAAATCGTGAAATTTGGATTTTCCATAGTACTGTCTTAGTCATTATGATTCGATTAAGTAAGGAAATTCATTGTGGATCCAGCAGATTGAAGCATTAAAGAGTGGTACTATTCCGTCCCTACAAGTGCACCTAACTGGGAGATTGCAATGAATTGTGGCTAGGCGTCTCCATGTTAAGATATTGAAAACGTTATGCGTGATTTTTAGTCTGAAATATGAGGTATTACAAAGATTCATTAAAGGATTTTCAAAGACTCGCTCTGCTAAACAAGACTATGCTTACTCGCAAAAGAAGGTTAAGTTTGATTGGGGCGATATAAACAGAAGCAAGCCTATTCAATGCTGTTGTTTTGAGCCAAACTAAGTTATGCAGTGCACCAATCCTTGCACTTACCGGAAGGAAGCGAGACCTTACATCCGCATACTGCGGACGCTTCAAAGAAAGGTCTTGGGCGCGCTGTGTGATGCAAAGAGAGAAGGTGATTCTTATGCATCAGCCAGTTTTCTTCCAGAAGTTAAAAATTCACATGAGAAAAATACACGGACTCCTGATTTAGAACTCGGTGCGTAGTTGGTGTTCGTCTCAAGATCTGGAGACATTTTATTTTTATGGGAACAAGTGTTCGGTGTCAACGATCACAGAGTTTGCAAACATCTTAGATCAAAAAGATAAGATGAACATTTTGATGGCAACGACCTGCATGGTTAGGTTGCCTAAGTGATTACGTTGCGATATTCGTTAATCACTCGGGGATATAGCAAATGTTGTTGCTCGATGCTTTTAAAGTAGCGATAGATACGAGAACCACGCTAAGAGTTCGAGCCTGGTGACTGAACTATTGTTTGGACCTTTCCCAACGATCTTAAAGCTCAGACCGAAGCGCAAAACCTTGGAGCTACTATTATAAGAGTTTGAAGTTCGTTGGGGGCAATGTTGGTGAAAAGCTAAATTCCAAAAGCTATTAGAGAACTAAAAGTTGGTGAAACGTGCAGATGGAACCTTGTGCCTCAATGGCATGAAGTCTATGGGGTTACCTTGTTTATGGCGATTTGCGGGGACTGGTGATCATGAGCAGGAGTCCCTCAAATCAAAATACTCTTATCCTCCGGGTTTATGGGTGGCCCAACATGAAAGCGACATAACACTTATGTTAGCAATGTCCTTGATACTTGTTTTCTTTTGTGGCTAAGGTAAGGACCGAACATCAAAAGGCCATCAGGATTGTTTTTTTTTGGTACAAACCAAGATACCGATTGGAAGTATTAGTGGGTCAACATCACTATGGATTTATTTTTTGTCATGAAGTTCCTAAGACGTCACAAGGCTATGACACAATTCGAGAGATGTTGAACCGATCTCAATAAATCTGCGATCTTATACACAATGTGAGATGAGGCTGATCCTTTTGGTAAATTACAAGAATATACCTGAAGGAGGGTGGTCACGAGACATGGCAATACGTCTCAATCATTTGTTGATCGCGTCCCGAGATTCGCATCCAAATTTCTGGAGGTCACTTCAGAACGATTTGGATACTAATTTGGATATGAGTATGCTCGTACCATCCACAAACAGGGGACAAAGAGAGAGACCATTTCAAACTCTTGGGATATGGTCTTTTGCGATATGTTTGCGTGCTTGTGCAATCGACTTTGGGAAAAGGGTTGGGTTAACCCATTTGCCATAGTCGCTGTTTTCATAAACAATATCTATAGCTAGCATCAAGCTAGCACCTTCGAAGCACTTTATAGTCGAAAGTGTCGTTCACCTGTTTGTTGGACTGAATTGGAGAAGCTCAAATGCTCAGTCCAGAACTGATTCAAGAGACACTGAGAAAATCATCCAAATCAAACAAAGGATGCAAGCCGCTAGTGATCGACAAAAGAGTTACGCCGATCTGAAGCGTAAACCGATGGAATTCCAAGTCGGGGATAAAGTTATGCTTAAAGTCTCACCTTGGAAAGGGGTCGTACGTTTATTTGCAAACGGGGGAGGAAGTTAAACCTAGGTTAAGTTGGACCTTTTAAGGTGTTGAAGATAGGGGTTGGAGCAGAATGTTGTTACGAGCTTGACTTCTATGAAGATGAGTAGGAGTTCATAATACGTTTATGTATCTTATCTAAAAAAGTTGTTCATACGACGAACCAATAGCCGTTCCGTTGTTGGATTCATCTTGATGACAAGCTTCATTTTGTTGAGGGAACCATTAGAAGAAGTGGGCGTGAAGTTAAGGGCTGATGCGAAAGTCGGATCCATAGTCAAAGTTGATGGAATCCAAGAGAGATCCTGAGTTCACTGGGAACATGAAGACCAATTCAAGAGAAATATCACAACCTCTTCACCAAGGACCACACGTCGTTTCAAAGTGCTATATCGTGAGCTTGAGGGACAACTGCGCGTTTAAGGGGGAAGTCTATAACACTTGTGTTTTAAGTCATTGACGACGTCTTATAAACCTACTATTTATGTTTTAGTGTTCATACGGTTGGCTTGTAATTTCATTGAAATAAGTTTAAATCCGGTAGGCTAAAAATTTTCGTTCAATGTAAAACGGGGAATCAAACGTTTTAAATGTTTAAATTCGAACCATGTATTAAATAATTATTTTGAGGAATAGAATATGTCTTTGTTCATTTATTTTTTTCGGCTAGTAAAGTGTATTCGCTTCTGCGAAATAAAATTGCGTTTAGCATTCCCAGAACCACAAAAACTATTTTACGCTTCAACATATTCCCCCAATTTTATACCCCACTACATAAAGTTGGAAAAATATTATCTGTTATAGCTCTTATATATTCCTAAATTTTGGCCATGTATACTAGCGATATGATAAAACTCTTCCAATTTGGTTCAAAAATGAACACCATGCTTCATATGATGCTACACCATACTAGTCATTTCATGTCTCTTTGACTTGGAGCAAGACCAAGGCCATACCTATGCCTAAAGGACCTTATCTTGGGGACTTGCTTTGTCCCATTTTTGACTAGTTCTTGCATCATTTATATATATACATGTAATATAGTAAGGAAATCATACACATAAACACTTTACACAAATCAAACATATACTCTCTTTTGCTCTATATAAGGCTCACGACAAACCATGGTCCCAACATAATCCATACAAAATTTTATTCAACCTATACACTTCTATACACATCTATCCTAAGACATTCTAAGGTGTTTTCATCCATTGAATCACCATTTACAAGTATTAATCAAGAAAAGCAAGATTAGGGTTTTCTTGAGAAAACTAGGGTTTCTTAAGTGCAAGCTTTGGTTTTAAGGCTAAACACGGGTTTAGCATTTGTTTCTCATCATCATCATACATCATAAGGTCTATTTTAAACCTTTATGCTTTCTTGTTATGAGTTATTATTATATGATGGGCTATATAGTGAAAATCACCATTAGAATACTTTTGAACATGAAAAATATATTTTTTTGTGATATGATTTTGTAACAACTTTCTCACTTACTATTGATGATGGTAATATATGAAATAAAGGTATATAAGTCTTGTACATCTTGGTTTTAAGTATAAAAAGGTTCATATGTAAACTTGTATTAATAGTTAAGTAAGAAAGTTTATGATTTCATGTAAAGATAATAAATTGTGATCTTGATGATCTTGGCGTGGGCAAATATGAACTTAATGGACATTATTATATGTATACATATGTATAAGAACACATATACATATAAGACTGGTGCTTGTGGGTATATAATACAAAAGTGTTAATGTATAAAGAAAAGGTTAAATATGGACTTTAACAAACTCAAACTAACTTGTGTCCAAAAATTGGATTATTAACATACCATTTTATATTTTTTAAGATTATTACAATTATGACGATTCCGAAAAAGTACGAAACTTGTTTAAACGAATTTAATAACGAAAAAGTTACGTAAAAAAGAGTTATCGTAAATAAATGAAAGTCGTAAGTAAAATTTTTATAAAAAAACTTTTATAAAATTATAAACAGCAACGGGTTGATATTTTTAACAAATATAATATTTTTAGGATTCCAAAATGATAAGAATCGTAATTTTTCAATTAATAACGAACGAGTTATGAATTTCGCGAGTTTACGACAATTAATACTTTTATAAAACTATTTTTATAAAAGTTACTATTCATGACAGAAAGTTATATTTTTGTAAACCTCATAAATATATAGAACTTTCAAATACGAGAACGTCCTCGAAAGAATCGTTAAAAACGGAGCTATAACGAATAAAATACGACATTTACGGGTTTTACGACGACGAATACGATTTTTATAAAACTCACGTCTGATGTGAACAGTAAAAGTTACTGTTCACCAGTAGGTCCGAAATTCAAAAATGTCAATTTATGATAACTCGTCTTGATACGAAAAGATGGACATAAGAAACGCGAGAATCGGGTTTAAAACGCGAAAGTTACGCCAGTTTTACTAAAACGGTAATTATAAACGTTTTAACTTGTTAAACACAATTTTACCAAAACCATTAGTTGGTGATTAAGCTATATAGAATATTATGTGGTCATCAAAGTACTATATTACTAGGGAGTTTCATAATGAGGCCTCTTCGGATGGCGTTTCGACGAGTTGTTGGATTTACGATTTAAAGTGTCCTAACTCCTCGAACGTCATGTCATGACCTCTTTAATTATGATAGCCCGAACGATAGTACGATGTAACAACTATAAGATTATATTCAAGTACTTGGTACTTATACGACCTATGATAATTTAGGTTGCATTCGATCTTTTACGTGACGCATTAACTGCTATATTTGGATTATCGGAACTCAAGGTGAGTTCATAGCCCCACATTTTTACGATTTCAATGATTTATAATATTGGGGTGGAAACATGCTTTGTTTTATAAATTGGACGCAAGTATTGATTACATGTTTGCCTAAGTTGCTATAACCCAATTAAGTCCCATGTCATGAACTGTCAATTGCATAAATGTAGTTGAGTACTACATTATGTGAGCGCGAGTGTTATTTAATAGATCTATTCGGGAAACGACCTCCCCGTTCGGGTGATTAGCTATCATCGAGAACGAACGTTATAGCATGTCGAATTTTAGGATGTTTAGGGTAGACATCCGGATGGGCGTAAATTGCAATATATAGTTTAATTGCAAGAAAGATCGTCGAGCTTCAGTGTCATGAGCTTAGTGTAAATGTAATCTAGTTTTGTGAGATCTGCATGTGTTGCATTATCACTAAAAAGTCTTGCGGTCCTACATATTATGATTTATCAAACCTATGAATTCACCAAACAATTGTTGACGTTTTATAAGCAAGTTTTCAGGAGAATCAATTGGATGGAGCATGCCCAAGGATGCATTGGGTTATATTTTGGACTTGCACGCTTAAAGATTTAGGTGCAATCATATTTGGGGAATGTTTGTCAACTTTTAATAATATACCAACAATGACAAAGTTAAAGCTATCTGCTTTTTGTTAGATCTTTCAATAAATCCTATGTATCATTTTAAACGACTTTTTGTGTCGTTCTTATATATCTTGTGCTATTGATCTTGAAGTAACACGCCTCGGACCCTTATTCCGCTGCGACCCAATTTGGGGGTGTTACAAAAAATATATGGTTTAATGTTTTTATTGGTCACATAATGATATTAATTTAATTGTTTTATATAAAAAAAATGTATAAAATATAAATAGTGCGCGCGATCTTAAAACCTCATATCTTTATCGTTTTAATTCCGATTTATACGTTTCTTATGTCCACGACTTCGTATTAAGAAAATCTATCAAAATATCATATTTATAAAAAGTAAACCTCTGATGAACAGTAACATTTACTGTTCATAACAGTTCCTAAAAACTGTTTTTATGTAATTAATTATATATAACTTATAAAATTCGTAACTTGTTCGTTATAATTCTGTTTTTCGATTTCTTTATGTCCGTGTCTTCATATTAAGATAATTTATCAAAATATCATATTTATAAACTTTAAACCCCTGATGAACAGTAATAATTACTATTCACAACTGTAACACCCCCAAATTGGGTCGCAGCGGAATAAGGGTCTGGGGCGTGTTACTTCATAGATCAATAACACAAGATATATATAGAACGACCAAAAAGTCGTTTTAAAACTGATACATTGGATTTAACAAATATTTGATACAAATAGCCCGAAGCTTTAATTTGTTCCTGATTATTATTACAAAGATACTGGTTACAACATAAAACAACCATATCTTTTAGATGACGTCCAAAAAAATCACCATTGTATCATTGCACCCTTATTTGGCTTGCTTGGATCTCCTGAAAAACTTTGCTTTTAAACGCAACAATAATGTTGGTGATGTAATTCATAGGTTTGATAAATCATAATATGCAGGGACCGGCAAGACTTTTCCGTGATAATGCAAAACAATGAGTCTTCACAAAACTAGATTACATTCTACACTAAGCTCTTGACATGAAGCTCGAGACAATCTTTTCTTGCAATTATAAATATATATTGCAATTTACGCCCATCCGGATGTCTAACCCTAAACATCCTAAATTCGACATGCTATAACGTTCGTTCCCGGTGATAGCTAATCACCCGAACGGGGAGGTCGTTTCCCGAATAGATCTATTAAATAACATTCGCGCTCACATAATGTAATTCTCAATTACATCTATGCAATTGACAGTTCATGACATGGGACTTAACTGGGTTATCGCAACTTAGGCAAACATGTAATCAATATAAAATATCCACTTGCGTCCAATTTATAAAACAAAGCATGTTTCCACCCCATAATTATAAATCATTGAAATCGTAAAAATGTGGGGCTATGAACTCACCTTGAGTTCTGATAATCCAAATATCGCAGATAAAGCGTCACGTAAAAGATCGAATGCAACCTAAATTATCATAGGTCGTATAAGTACCGAGTACTTGAATATAATCTTATAGTTGTTACATCGTACTATCGTTCGGGCTATCATAATTTAAGAGGTCATGACATGACGTTCGAGGAGTTAGGACACTTTAAATCGTAAATCCAACAACTCGTCGATACGCCATCCGAAGAGGCCTCATTATGAAACTCCCTAGTAATATAGTACTTTGATAACCACATATAATTCTATATAGCTCAATCACCAACTAATGGTTTTGGTAAAATTGTGTTTAATAAGTTAAAACGTTTATAATTACCGTTTTAGTAAACCTAGCATAACTTTTGCGTTTTAAGCCCGATTTTGACGTTTCTTATGCACACGTCTTCGTAGTAAGACGAGTGATCAAAATATTACATTTTCAAGTTTTTAATATTCTGCGATGAATAGTGTTTTACTGTTCACGACAGCTAGTTTAGTCGTTTTAGGTTTTAATTAGCGTAAACTCGTAATCGTAATAACTTATTCGTTTTAAGCCCAATTTTAGTGATTCCTTCGAGTACGTCTCCGTTATTAAAAGATTTATTATATGTTGGGAAAATCAAGTCAATCGGTCAAAGTACTGGTAAGAAAAAGGTCAACGTACTGCTAAGCAAAAGGTCAAAGTACTGCTAAGTAAAAAAGTCAAGGTACTGCCAGTCAAAGATCGAA
>BQNB010067005.1:0-34354 GCA_026074375.1 Tanacetum coccineum | reverse complement strand
ACCCGTCTCTTATTTCTTTGTAATTTCTAGCTCCTTGCTAGTTTTTTTTAATAAAAGTCGCCGTTCAAAAAAAAAAATACGGTAGGGGTGATAAAAAAAATACCCTACTATAATGCTTGAAGCTGTAGCTTCGCAAGATCTGTGGATTTGGCATGCGTTTTATGGGATGGCGGGTGCGAATAACGATATTAATGTTTTAAATAATTCTCCGTTATTCGATGACCTATTAGATGACTTAGCCCCTGTAGTTCCGTATGTGGTAAACGGAGTTCAGTATCGTAATGGGTATTACATGGCTGATGGAATTTACCCGGAGTGGGCAAGTTTCGTCAAATCATTCACGGTTGCAACTGATCCGAAGCATACGTACTTTAAACAGCGTCAAGAAAGTGCACGGCACAGGAAAGAATGTCGAACTGCTTTCGGTGGTCTTCCCAGGAATTGGGGACTTATTCAACAACCGGCCCGTGCATACGAAGTCAACACATTACGTAGAATCATGTATGCTGGTATCATAATGCATAACATGATTTTAGAAGATCAAAATATGTCGGTTGTTGACCTTGGAAACAAAGTGTATATCTAAATCATGCAAGGTCACTGCAAACAGTGTGGATCGATCGATGTCAAACCCAACGTCGTAAAGCAAAAGAATTAAGAGACAAAGATACGCATATTAGTCTCCAACAAAACCTTATGAACCATATTTGGCGCGAAGTTGAAGAAGCATCGGAAGAAGATTAGTCGCCGGGGCGTATTTTTTTATTTTTTTTTAATTTCGGTATTTTTTTTTAATGTGTGTTTTTTTATAAGTATTGTAATGTGTATTTGAATTTTATGAATAAAATGTTTATTTTATTTAAAAGAATGAAATAATTGTTAGGGGTTATATGAAGAAATAAAGAGGTGATGTGTTTTATTTTGGTGTTATATTAGGGGAGTGGTGTTGGGTGTTCGTGATATGCTTTGTGGGCACCATAAAAATGGTTTTAACCGTGTTACGACACCTGATGCTCTTAATATGGGAGTATTCGTTTGATTATAAGTGATGTCGGACTGATTTGGTTAATAATTGAGTCCCTAAAATCTGTGTAGTTGTACGCAATTCCGTTTGAGAAACTATTTGAACTTTATTCTAGTTTAATTTGTTATGTGTATTGATGTTTCCTATCTTACTAGCAGTATGTGGCTCAAGTGAGACACAACCTTGAGAGGTTCCAAAAATGCAATTATGGAGCACCAGACTCAAATGTATCTGCAAGGGAGGCACTCGTAAGTTTTTTATTTCCAAATTGAATGCTTGATTTTCCAGACTTTTCTGTATTCAAACAGCCCATTCAGCAACATAAGTGAAAAACCCGAGTTTTTTTTTCGACTAAACATTCAAATATGCTAAATATACGTGTTTAAACAACGCAATAAGTTCAAACCAATAATGTCTAAGCACACTCTAGCTTACCTAACATTCTAAAATTATTATGTCACTGTTTGACACAATAGGCAATCTTTTATTCTTTAAGTTAAACCCTGACCCTTAAGCCAAACTGACAACTATTGTACATATATATGGTCTGTTGGTAATTTTAGTGTTATTTTATGTAATTGTGTTTTACTTGAGACCAACGGCCGTATACAAGTTTAGCTCAAGACGGGTTAAGAGGTGCGGAGTGGACACTCGTCACAGTTAACTTGATACCGCCACGACAAAGATGCAGGGGTAAGGGGGCCGCGCGCCCTTGCAGGGTCAAGGGGCAACGCCCCTTGCGGGGTCAATAGGCAGAGCCCCTTGCTGGCTCCTCTCGCGGGGTTTGGGGCAGCGCCCCAAAACCCAAACGATTTTTACTAAACGAAAATAACTGAATTCGGTTGGTGGTTGTAACCACCATTCTGGTCTCATTTACAAAACAGAACATCACATAATACTTTAAAGTTGTTCTATTTGATTTCTCGTGCTTAAGAATTTAATGGCTAATAATCTGTCCTATCCGATTAAGAATCTCGTGAACCCGAAGGATATAGGGTCGAAATACTTTAATATGGAAGTGATTACACGATTCGATTCAAATTGATATCAAGAGAAAGACCATTCACAGTTTGACTTTATGTTTGTATTTCTTTTTAACTTAAATAATATAAAATGTTGTGTCATCTTTAGCTTACGTTGCTTTTATTAGAACTTGAGAACACAAAAAGATCTATAACTTTCTTTCTTAATCCTTCCCTTTCTTATCTTTTCCCTTCTTTTCCTTTATAAATAACTCGAGAACTGAGCGTAAATGAGTAGTGTTGGTGTTAGTGTTATGCTGATGTGGCGCTGACGTGACAGCAAAAATTTGGTGTTGCCAAGTTATGATACCTAAGGCTCTAACGACTAGTCTATATGAGATGAAAAATGAAAAGTTGGATGAGCTCTTATGTTTTATTCGATAGTCTGACATTTTTTTTGAAAGGCAACAAAAAAAATTAATCGACATCTTTAATACTTCAGTTATGCATATTGTTTCTTAAAACCACTGCTCAGATTTCGGAAAAGTTTGTCAATTTATTATTGAGCAAAAAATTAATACGGATGTTCAAAAAAAATAAATAATAATAATACGGAGTATATGCAAGAAAGAGGCATTTTGGAAATATAGCCGTAGCTTTTACATGTAAATTTTTAGGATTTCTTGTTATATACGATTGCTAATTTTGGTGATTTTCTTGTCTTTTAGAGGATACCTCATCCACAAGTTACTAAATTCGCTTTATATTGTCGTCAAATGTATTGCAATTGGGGTTTTTCTAACATGTGCCTCAGGGCACATGATAAGGTAGGGACTCAGACTTATGTGTCATAGTCTGATTGGTCAGCAGGTGAAATTCAAAGGCCTGATAATGATTAATAATAATAACTGCTAACCAATCAGGCTGTGACACATAACATGTGCCCCAAGGCACATGATAAGGTAGGGACTCAGGCTTATGTGTCATAGTCTGATTGGTCAGCAGGTGATTGCGGGGCTTAAGTCTTTCCATCACACTTCTTAGTTCTGTAGCAAATGACAAGGTATGCCTCATAGTACTAGTAGTGTATAACAAACGATCTGTATTGTTCATCTTAAATATTATTCTATCTTACGAACCATGAAATCACCAAAAAGCGGGATATTGAGATAACCAAACAAAATAAAAGTGTTGTTTGGTTGTTGTCAATTTCGGTGGCAGTAAAAACTAGATATACAAAAACAAAATTTTGATAGCCGGTCAACACAAGAAATAAAGGAACAGATGACCTCTTTTTAGGTTATTTGTTTTTCAACGTTATTTTCATAATGAAGACAATTAAACCTTTTATTTATGAGTTGATCTTCTATACTTGTATCGGTATTACGTCTCTCCGATTAGGAATAAAAAGAGTAAACCATAAACCCTTTAAATTCGGTTTATTAATATTTGCCGCTTACCGTTTAACCCATTAAACGATTTAACTTAATTAAATTATACTCGTTAAATTTTAACGATCGTTTGTTATACATTTAATATATTAATATTTAATATATTTTCTTTAGTCATTTATACATATAACGTGTGCGTCCCTTTAGGCTCGGAAATCTATTTCCCGGACATATTTTACATTCATATATGGTCATAATCCTATACAGCTCCCACTTGGACATGTATGAAATACATATATTATACACTAGTGGCAGCGTTTCTAGGCAACACGCCCCATGCTCCCAGAAAACAATTCAAGTTTGTGGTTTCACAAGGCATGAAAACAAATGATTTATGAATTTTACAAGCCATTTGTTCCGATGTTACGTTCGTTAAATTGGATTATGGTTCAATGTCATTCCATATTTAGTGATTCTGTTTTTATACATGAAGTAATCAAGATTATGAAAATCAATGTAGACAATATTCTCATTGAGTTTTTAGGTTCGGATACACACCATCTGATTATTTCTATGAGGGGAGCCAGTGGTTTCTTCTTCAACTATTTGAAGGCAATTCTATATTGACCACCAAATGTGTCCAGTCATCATGTGCGCACTAAACCTTTACTGTCTCATAGCCATGTATTTTGTTACCTTATTCAGGACAACTATAAACTATACTTGCTAAGAAGGAATATTCACATATGCTAAATTGATCTTGCATCTCAAGTCTTTGGTTTATGTAAATTAACTTTCACGTACAAAATTGCACTTGAATGAACAGATCGATCCATACAAGTGATATTCTTGTGGCGGGGAATCAATTTTAATCTTTTGTGAATAATCATGTCGTAGTTTGGTGGATCATCCTTTAATCATACTCTCCTCAAAATCACGCCAATCACTGCTGAATTGTCTCTGTTTAACTCAATTTTCCCCATATTGCTAACGACATAAACGGATTAATTTCTAGATATAATAATTTTTTATTTCATGGATTTAAACATGCAAATATATAGGACACATTTTATAATATAACATAACATAGAATACAAGTATACGATTATATAAAAATAAATAGAGTTTTAACTCATCCTCCTTATCAATATACGTAAAACAACATGTATTCTACATCGATAATCTACTATTAGCTCGGTCCGAACTAGCCCCTTTGCTGCCTGGCATGTTGAGTAGAAGCTTCTTATTTGATAAAAGCCTTTGTTAAAAAAGGGGATCAGCTAGTTTTGTTCTCATGTCGTGAACTTTAGATCCTTTTTTTCGCCCAGTTCAGACTCACTTCAGCGTACATAATGTTATCGTCTTGATAGTGTCTGGCGCCCTTTTAACTCGCCCGGTTCATTAGAATAATGATCCTGTACAGCTGAATTGTCGCAGGTACTATTCACAAGGTTCATTTATGTTGGTTTACAATAAAGCCCTGAGATAAATTTCCTTATCGCAAATAGCTTCCATACGGTGCTTCTGATGCACGCTTGTATCCGATTCTGTAGAGACATTGCGAGTGGGTACCTTTGCTTGGTGCTCTGCCAATCCACTGCGTCTCTCATTCAAACGAAAACATATTGTGTTGAGAACTTAGTGTCATCTTATCTGTCTCGAATCCTCATGCATCGCAATAGCACAACTCTAAGTTTCTGTGCAGGATTGCTCACCATAAACCTAAGAACTATCATTTAGTATTTCTTAAATACTTATAGACTGTTTTTTCACAGCAGTCCAGTAAGTTCACCTGATTTCTGTTGAAATCGGTTGTATATTTTGCATGACGAACGCAACATAGGTCTAGTGCATTTAACACGCATACATCATGGATCCTACAGCGAAGAAAAGTACATTCTTCATTGCGATTTACCTTTTAGGCGTTTGAGCTAACATAGTGATTCTGTTCACTGTACAAGTCTTTCTGCTTAATGGGGATTTATGGTCCACGTTTAGGAATTATCATTATGTAGCTTTTTAAGATCTTATCCATGTAAGCATTTTGACAAAGTCCAAGTAGTATCGCTTCGATCTATCTCTTAGATTTTGATTTCCAAGAATAAATGTTGCTTCCCCAAATCCTTTTATAGCTCTAAAACAATTGTCCAAGATCAATCACTATTTCCACTTTGTAAACTTGGAAATGATGCATATTTCCATGATAATTATGTCGATCAACTCTACAACTGATGAGGAATGTAAACATTACTCCCAACTAGCACTTTTGATATAACACATGGCTCATAAAGATATTTGAAGTAAATCCTATAACTTTTGATTTCTCGTCAATTCTTTTACTTCAGCTTTTGATGCTTGCTTAAGGACATAAATGGATCTCTTGAAGCTTGCATATGTTCTAGGATGATTAGGATCAACAAAATCCTGCAGGGCCGTGCCGCACCATATAGATGTCATTCAATCCAAGGGTAAACATTTTAAGAAGGCTGTTTTAACATCCTTTTGTCATATACTCATAATCATCGTATGCCTGCAATAGATATGAAGAACTTCTAATAGCTTCTTAATGTCTCAGCGACAGGTGAGAACCGATTTCTTCATAATCAACCCCGTAGAGTTGATGGGGGGGTGTTAACCCTTTGCTACAAGACGATGCTTTATAGCCGTGTACAATACCATCCATGTCAGTTTTTTCTTAAAAGCCACCTGCTCCCAACGGTCTTACAACCAGGAGGAGATCGCCAGGGAACCCATACCTATTATTGTCCATCTTGGGTTGTATTTCCGCATTATGCTATCAATTACACTTATTAGATTTGAATCCTAACATTGCGCTTTATAGGGAGTGGGGTCTTAAAGACCCTAGACTATGTCTCATCACCCTCTACATTTAGACATAAAGCGGTATTGGAGTCGATGTGTCTTTACGGACCTAGAATCGGAATATCTTCAATTAGTGGTGAGTGTCAAAAACTCCACTCTTGAGGGAATGTTGTTGTGTTTACTCAGAAGGTAGTGTATCTTTTTCTTATCTTGAATTTCTTCAAGATCTACGCCCTCCAATGAATTTTTGGAACTTATGAGAATGAACTTCTCAAAGAAGTCAGAATACACTTGCAACAATAATTTGTTGTTTTAGGTCGAGGAAGTAGAAATTAGGTAAGACCATCGTTCTCCTTTTGGGTATTCGACTTTGAAGATACACCTTAGCAGGTCTTTGTCGAGTTTGTCAGGCGTTATCTCTCTTCATAAGTGACTCTCTCATCCCAAACCTTTTAAGTAAGACAAGTTTGGAACTAGTCCCATAACACAGTTCATATGGTGTTTTAGTCAACTTCTTAGTGGGAAACATATGAGAATGCGTTGTTGCAGATCTAGAGCTTTAATCCAAAAGGATAATAGGCAGGAGTTGTATAAGATTCTTTATAGGATCGCACCATATCTAGTAAAGTACGATTTCTCCTCTCAGACAATCCATTATGTTTGTGGTGTGTATGGAGGAGTAAGATGTTGACACAAATTCCATTAGCTTTTAGATGATCTTTAAACTTTGGCGAATGTATTCGCCACCCCACGATCCTGATCGTTATTGCCTTAATGGTCTTCAAAGTTGATTTTAACTTTTTTATAAACACTTGGAAAGTTTCAAAGACCATCAATGTTTATGTTTAAAGAAGATAACCATACCATAACGACTATAATCAGTCTGTGAATGTAATGAAGTAGCTAGCACCTTGTCTTGAAACATGTCTATGTGGACACAAACATCAGTATGTTTATTCCAGAAGATCTTTTGCCCTTTCGTATTATATGAGGGAAAGGTGTCTTTGCTCAATCTTGCACGATATACCAAGATTCGTATTTATCAAAAAGTTTGCCCTTCAATCGTTGACTTAAACTGACCCATCTTGTTGCAGATGTTTATATACGTTTCTTGTTTTTATGACAATTGACGACAGTGCCCCCCATTAAAATAAATGGTTGTCCAAGTTATACAGCCTGGGAATCTTTTATTGCTAACATTATAAATAGAATTAACATTTAGGATACAAGATCTTGCATATCACTTTCATGAATACCATTAGTGGGAACTCTTTAAAACTAAAAGAACACCTATTCTTTGAAATGAAATTACACAATCCGTCTAAAACTCAATTGAACAAAACCATTGTTCAACCAATCGAGAAACTGAAACTAACCTCTAGTTATAGTAGGTGTATCAATGACTAATTGTCTAAACAAAATCACCAAAGGCCATTAGGTTAAACTAAGTCAAAAACTTTCCTTGTTTGCTTTCTACTTGTGCAAGAACCATTTGCCAAGTAAAGTAAAGAGTCCTTGTTTCAGCTTCCTTTCAATCCCTAATCCATGTTTTGTAATACATTATTAGTACCACAACCTGGTGTCATACTTCCCAGGGTTATTCATTAGGATAAAGATAAGATTAATATCTATTGGTTGAAGATTCACGAAGATATTTGGCAGATACAAGATGCCTAACTTGCTTCCTCGTCTTTTGCAATTCTCAGCTAGATACACCAGGCTGAAGTTCCTTTACAATGTACCTAACCTCTCTTACAGTGTGCGAAGGATCTCATCCTTAGCTGGGGCGTTCCTTAGCAGATGGCTATAGGTTGTGGGCTGGGAATATAAAACCTTTTATCCTTTCCCTTGTTCATTACCTTATTCTTGCGTTTTCGCATTAAGCGATTTTTATTGGCCTTCTGGGATTTTACCATTTTAATCATCATTAATTGTTTTTTTTTTTGGTGTTTCAGTCTTTTGGGTAAACCCTTCTCATACTCATTAATGCATAGCCTTGAATTTCACAATTGTCTTCCCATGGTAAGAGATTGTAATTTCTTACAAATATATCACAAAATCTTAGTAAGGCATTAAAGAATTAAGCATGCTGAGTATCCTATCATCTGATGTGGTTATCATATTATAACCAAGTCGTTCCAGTTGCCTCACACCATTAACCTTTTACATTTAAGGGACTAAGTCATGCAATTATTTACCCTCCTATTGTTTGAAGCATGGAAAGATTGGATTTAAGTCAAAACTTCTCACTCCTAGCTTGTTTTCTCATATTAGATTATAAGCTCCTGATACCCAGTCATCCGGATAGTGCAAATTCAAACTGTATATGTCGTTCAGGAGTCATACTCCCAGCATCAAGACAGCATTCTCAGTATGATGCATCATATAGAGCTGTCCACTGAGCCACAATGTTAGGTTCAGCACAAGCCTCAGGTTGCAGGAGGTAACAAGGTTGTTCAATGACATGCTTTTCTTTCGCCTCTCAGACTAAATTATAAGATCGAGCAAACATGTCATTGAAAGTTTATTACCAGAATGTTTTTCTTTTTCAAACATTGACTGAAAAGCCGAAATTGGTTTTATGTTTTTGAACAGGTATTGCATCTACAAAAAACATTAACAGATTCAAGGAATTTGTAATTTATTTGATAATTACTTCCTTGAAGAGAAATTATATTACCCATGTTATAATTAAAATAAAACAATTAATTTCCTAGAAGGTTAGGACCCAACTTGAGACATACACCCTTCCACATCAGTTAGAATCTTGTAGCTGATGGTGTATTGTCCAAAGGTAATCTCAACGATTGACTATTTACTCAAAACTTTTGAATTCTAACCATATGGGACTTTACTTTATGTACAACTTAATATTCTAGTAAGCAATTATTTTTATCCCATTCTATGCCATGTCCGTTAACAGGCTCATATACACACACAACGCTAAGTCGTCCAATTTTAAAAACATTAATGTATTGTAACAATCACCGTTCAACGGAAAAAGCGCATAGAATTACTTTGTGATGGGAAAAAATCGACAGTGCGTTCGCAGCAATAGGTCATTTTTTTTTTTTTTTTAAGAGCAGTCTACATCGTGTCTTTATAAATTTGATTGGCAAAAAACTTAGGTGAGCAAGGCGTAATTTTATTTGAGTGCGTTCAAATGTACGAGATATAGCATGTCTACATACATCTTGTAACATTTATTTTAATAAAAACTTTTACTCATATTAAGTTATTCATTACGGTATCACTATTATACTTGTATCTTATACATAATAGTGATACCTTAAAATTGCGCGATTCAAAGTGTGGTTTAATGTAAATGTTTTTTTCTTTTGTATCGGGAGAAAAGATTTAAAGGAATGATTTAAAAATCATTCCAACCCTAGACATTCGCGACCTTCCTACATAGTATACAAGTTAAGGAATATAGCAAAGTTTCAAGCACAACCCAGTCAGGTATTATAGAGGTAATGGTATATTCATACCTAGAACCGAAAGTCTTGATCGAGTCTCCAGACAGACCTTATCTTTGCAAACTTATATATGTTCTTTTGCCAAAAAAAAATTTACGCATTGGTAAAAATTAAAAAACTTTAAATTTAAAACACTTATGACTTTAAATGGCTTCCTAGTCTATATCTATGAAGATTATTACACTAGATGTAAGCCGGATCCATTTTTGACTGTTTGAATTCATAAATTTGTCCATGATAAATCTTTTGTTTCGATTAATATTAGTCCTGTGTTTATTTTTGTTTTCAGAAAACTCTTTTTATTTTCTCACAAGTAGAACTTAAAATAAAACACAAATAAACATCAACTAAACTAATAACAATTATTTAAATCATAATTTACTATTAAGGATGCAAACTTAAATATGATCTAATTATCTATAATAAAACATGACCATTTATATATAAGGCTCCTTCGTCTTATAAACTCCGGCCAATAATCCGAATCAATCGTTTGCGTAAGCCTTAATAAATATCCACTCATAGCATCATAAAAACTTTTTAACTGATTTTTTTAGGTCCCCATTGATTCCCCCAATAAGGGAATTTCCGAATTTCATGAATCCTAGGATCTGACCTGGTAAGAAAATTTTCTAAAAATTATGTGTTTTTAATCATAGATTTAATAACAAATCTTTTTACAAATTAACAAGATTATAATTATCAAAATATCATATCATGTTAAAATTTTGCCAATGAGGTTATCATGGAACCATATAACAATTAACATATTAACAATTAATTTATTCATGATTTTATTATAAAATTGCAATACAACTAAATCTCGTCTAATTGAATTTTATTGAACTCAAAGATCAATCTTTTATTAACAAAAAAAAAAACCGCCCTCCGGGGAATTTAAAAGATTAATCTGCGAAACCCTAATTTGTCCCAATTTAATTTCTTGTAATGAAGATTCCTACACGGATGGCTCGTGATGCCACTGTTGGGTTTTATAATCTAATTAACTATTAATTATCACGAGTACGCAACGGAATAAATGATCACGTGTAGGATAAATTAAATATTTAACAAGGTACTGAAATACATGATTCCTTTTTAGCCACGAACGGATACACGTTTAAAGGTAACGTAAACACTGTCTTTAATATCGCGTGGTGTATATACAAAGGTAACACATAGATTCAAAGTATAATTCCTCCTTTTAAGCTTCCACACACTATTGTCTCTTAGCAACAATGACAGGGTATGTAGTATAGTAGTGGATAAACAAAACGATCTTAATTCGTCTCTTGAAATCTATCAAACCTTACGAACAAGGAATCACAATAAGCAATAATTGATAACCAACAAATAACTTAAAAAGTGTTTGTGTGTGGTCGTAAATTAAGGATTGGCGTAAGTAAACAATGATTCCAAAACAATTATTTGTAGCGGGCATACATCAGAATAAAAGGAACAGTTCGAATTCCTTTTTAGGTGTATTAGTTTTTCATGTTATTTTTCTAATGAAAACAATTAACCTTTTATTTATAGAGTCTGATCTTTATCTTGTAGGATTTACTTCTCTTGCGAACTAGGTAATAAAAAGAGTAATACCAACCTCTTTAACTTCGGTTTATTAATAATTTAGCCACCTCACGTTTAACCTCATTAATCGTTTAATTAATTATTTCAATACTCGTTAACTTTTAACAGGATCGTTATGTTATACATTTAATGTATATTACCGTTAATATATTTTCTGGGTCTTAACATATTTAGACCGTTGATGCGTCCCCTTACGCTCGAAAATATTTTCGATATATAATTAATTCATATTAGATGAGTATAATCAACAATATTGTCGCTAAAAATGTTTGCAATGGGGGTTTTTCTAACTGTTGCCCTCTGTGCCTCGGGCACATTGATTAAGGTAGGGACTCTAGACTTATGATGTATAGTTGATTGGTGAGTTGGTGAAATTCAATGGGCCTGATAATGATTAAGATAATAATAAAGACATAACCAATAGGCGGTGGTGAACACATAAACCATGTGCTCCCAGGGACATGATACAATCGGTAGGGACTAGTGTAATTCTTATGTGTCATTAGTCCTTGATGGTCGCGTTGTGTTGATTGCGGAGTCTGCTAATGATTAATAATATAGAACTGACTACCAATCAGGCTTTGTGACACATAAGCCTTGGGTCTCCCACTCTTATCAATGTGCTCTGGGCACCTGTTAGAAAAACCCTGCAATTAGGGTTATTTTTCTAACAGCGTGCCTCAGGCGCATGATTAAGGTAGGGACTCAATGGCTTATATTGTCATAGTCTGATTGGTAGCAGGTTGAAATTCAAAGGGCATTTCTATTTTTGACTCAAAATGTTAGAAAAACCCTTGCAATTAGGGTTTTTCTAACATGTGCCTCAGGGCACATGATAAGGTAGGGACTCAGGCTTATGTGTCATAGTCTGATTGGTCAGCAGGTGAAATTCAAGGGGTATTTCAATTTTTTTGTTGTACTTTTAATAATTTTTAATTAGTTCGCTCTGGTCGCTCTGAAGCATTTAAGGAAAGGACTTTTTTTTTGGCAATAGGTGCATACACTAAAATTTTTTTGGGCAAAAATAGAAATACCCCGAAATTCAATATATGCGAATATAATAAGATAAATACCCATAGTTTTATTATGTCCTCTCTCTCTATTTGTGTCAGGTGTACACGAAGACTGTACTATGCTTTTTCAGGGGATGAGGTTCCATCGTTGCCGAATCCCTATATTACCCTTTGTTTCATTTAAACCTCCGCTTTATGTTTCTACAGTAGTTTCCTACGTAGCACATTTGGTTCTGTTTCATTACTTTTCCTTTGAATGACAAGTAACCACACTACCATCGTTGTGTCATGTAATCCATAGCCTAGTGGCTATGTTTAAACATTACTGTACTATTTTTCACATGTTATGTTCGTGACATAGCGTGCAACCAATCAACAATAAACATTTTGGAAAAAGACGAATAATCAACGATAAACGTTTTGCAAAAGTATCATTGCATTGCATGATGTGACACCTCAACCCTCTATTCGATGGTGTGATCCAAACCACTTTATGGGTCCTTTGAAAATTTCGAAACGTGTTCAACTCAAGAAAACCGAAGAACGAACTCATTTTCAAGGATATAAAAATGCACTCTTTCAATTGGACATCGAATAAAACAAGAAAAATGCACTATTTTCATATTTACATTAGTTGCCGCGAATTTTGGAGGGGCCGGGACCCTCCCTTGCCCCTTAATAGTTCCGTCCATGTGTTTGGCAACAAGCATTTGAAAGGGTTTTAAAGCAACAAACGACTAACGGTAAGCATTTTAGATAAAAAAAAATTGTTTGACAACATCTCAATTAGTGTTTGAATATTGTTTAACTGCTTCAATCTCAAATGCTTTGTCACACCCCCACAATGGCAGAAACTCGGGAGCACAACATAATGATCAATCATAACACAAGATACAATATAGAGAAAACTACAATGCATAACTTCAAGTGTTACGAAGACCATTAACCTCGAGTGATGTCCCAAATCACAATCAAATCCATAATCTCTTACAATTCCAATAGCCCACACAGGGGTCCAATCCAAACTTAAACAAAAACTTCTAAATACCAAGAACCAAACAAAATAAACAAGCAAAGACTTCACATGAAAAATCCACACGGGGTACTTCTAAGTCTGCTATCACATGTCACGAACTTATTCATCTTTTACTTCACCTGAAAATGATACTCGAAAATGTCAACAATAATGTTGGTGAGCTCGTAGGTTTGACCTTAAACCCAAAAGTGTGCCAACAGTGGACAATAGTGCAATATGACAGTGAATATATGCAAACAACCCATGACTTAGCATCCCCGCTAATCATGTAACACGACCTAGCAATCCCGCTAGTCGATCACTATATGTGAATTACGCACCTAAAAGGCCTACCAGCTGGAGCACTATATTAGGGCAGGACCACAATTAGACATGGCAAATCATTGACAATCACCCTTGCCATGCATCGCAATGCATGCAAGTAAAAACCAAAACCATTGCCATGCCAAACACAGTACATGCAAGTAAAATCACAACATATATTCACATAGCAGTCATAAGCACATATCTTGTCCCAAAAACAAAATCAAATTTCGCACAAATCAAAAATCAATTCAAAACACATTTGAGTATTATTTTTCCCCAACAGAAAACAGTAAAAATGGGGCTACGAGAACTCACCTCAAGCAAGTCTTAAGCAACTGAATCTCTATCACACAAGCAAATGCAACGACGTCCGCACACGGCCTAATCTAGTTAATATCCCATTTTAATCATTCATTTCCAAAACAGTTTTCACGTTTGATGCATAGAGGCTAGATGCATTGTACAATTACCTTTACAGTTTAGTGGTGTGATGGTTGACGACTTATCCCAACAATCATATCAATCTGATATCTCAACTGTACATACTTATACTATTTAAAGAAAATAGATAAATAATTTAAATAAATATTTATAATAAATAATTATAAATATATCTCGATAAGTTTATTCGGTAACCTTAGTCACCGTAAAAATAATCATAATTTGGTTGAAAATGAAACGTTTACTCATAACAAACATATTAGAGAAGTCTCGAGAAAAATTATATTTTTCGTCTTTTAGTGAATTTATTAAAATAATTAAATAATAAAATAATATTTTATTATTTAAAATCAAAAATCACGTTCTTAAGTAAAAATTTCTAAGTATAACTTTTTACGAAATTTCGACATGACCAGTACGTTTATACAACGTTTTCCAAGGTTTCAAACCTTAATTCAAAACACTTTTCATAATTTCGATACTTTCCAACAAGATTCCAAAATCTTAATCTTTAATGTTTACTAAAAACGTTTTTCCCAAAATAACGTTCAATATCACTTTGTAAATACATTTCACTTTTAAAAGTCCGTCAAAAACTCTTAAAACGATTAAATATCGCTTATTGGGCTTTAAGGCCCAATAAGGGTCCATTAAGATATTTATACGACCAAAATACGATCCAAGCCCAAAACCAAAGCCCATTTATATACATAAGCTCATAATAATAAGTTTTAAATAATCCGGACCATAATAAGCCCTCCCATAAGCCACGACTTAAATGGGCTTATTGGGCCGTGACCCCATAAGCTCTAAAATACCTATATTAAGCTTGAAAATAAGCTAATAAGCTATGTATCATATTTGGTTATCACCATAAGCTATAATAATAGTCCACGAATAATACTCTATATCACAAAATAATCAAAATTACTTTCTTAGTGATTTTGGAAAATTTTCGTGGCATATAAGCCCAAAATAAGCCAAGAAATAGCTTAAAATAAGCCCGAATAAGTTATACAAGCTATTATAAAAAAAATAAGCTATCTAGCAACATATATTATTCAACCATCACGACCACAACATCAAAACTACAAAAACCCTTATTTTCCTTTTAATAACCCACAAACCAAACACCCTCTTTTATTCATTCCATTTTTAAAAATTGATTTTCACGACGATCAACTTGTACAACTAACCATTTTATGCATCAAAATAAACCCAAAAGGATAAACAAAATTAAATTTGAAAACCTTACAAAAATCTCAAAAATGTAGATTTCGACACGAACCGGACACCCAGACGTTGTTTAAATGAATACCCAAACACTCGTATCAACCCGGAATAGCACGTTCTTGATCAAAGTTAGAAATTTTTTTGTGTTTTGTTGTTGTTGGTGGTGGACGAACACAAGAGCACACACACTTGTGTGTGTGTTTTAATTTTTTGAAATGAAATGGATTATGAAAAAAATGATCTTAGTGGAAAGCATATATGTGTACATCTTGGGACATGTTAGCTAAATTATAAGCCCTCTTGCCCCTATCCTCCCAAGACCTGCAATGCATCCAAAGGGTGCCTCGAGTCTTCTTTCGTGTCGGGATCACATAAAAGCTCATAAACTCACCGTAAATATTAACCTCCAAAGTTAATTAGCATTTTTATTCACCTTAAAAAATACTTTTCCATTAACCAGAAGTATTTACACGACATCTTACACTTAAACCCTTCAAAAAACCTTACTTGGACATTAACGACCGGTCCGGGACTCGTTTTCACGGCATTTTTCAAAATTCACGGGGCAAACCACCCGGAATACAAATATCACAATAATACCTTCCAAAAGGGATTATTAATCACAATAAACCATAATTTACCACAATTCTCGTAAAAATCATCAACCAGTCAACATGTATCATATCTGATAAACTAATAAAAGTCGAATAGTCAAAGGACTATAAATAAAATATTCAGAACACCAAAAGGGCAAAGGTTACATTATACCCCCCTTAAAAGAATTTCATCCCAAAATTCAAATACTAAACATCACTAAACAAATGCTGGTATTTCAATTTCATCTGATCTCACATTCCCACGTGAATTCAGGGCGAATCTCATCTAAAGGCACTTTCAGTGTTGGATCAGCCAAACACTTCTTAAGGTTTGACACATGGAACGTGTCATGAACACCATTAAACTCCTCAAGCAAATATAATCAATAGGCCACGGGGCCTACTTTCTCAATAATCTCAAACGGTCCAACAAATCTAGGCTTCTTAAGGTTTGACACATGGAACGTGTCATGAACACCATTAAACTCCTCAAGCAAATCTAATCAATAGGCCACAGGGTCTACTTTCTCAATAATCTCAAACGGTCCAACAAATCTAGGTGCTAATTTCCCTTTCTTCCCAAATCGCACTACACCTTTCTAAGGCGACACTTTGAGCATGACATAGTCACCTACACTAAACTCTAGCGGCTTCCTCTTCTTATCAGCATAACTTTTATGGCGATCACGCGCAGCCTTAAGTCTACCCTTAATCTGTGAGATCTTTTCAGTAGTCTCTTGCACTAACTCAGGTCCTATCAATTGACCTTCTCCAACCTCAGCCTACATAATTGGCGAACGACACCTTCTACCATACAATGCCTCAAACGGATCACATCTCACACTAGAATGATAACTATTGTTATATGCAAACTCAACCAACAAAAGATGAACATCCCAACTTCCTCCGAAGTCCAGGACGCACGCTCTAAGCATGTCTCTTCGTAAAGATCTGACTATTACGGCTCACACTGATTCATCGTCTGAGGGTGGTAGCCAGAACTCAGATGTCCAACCGAGTTCTTAATGCCTTTTGCATTGACTGCCAAAACCTCGACGTGAACCGACTATCACGATCAGATATGATCGAGATCAGCACACCATGCCTAGCAACAAAAAATACTCATCAGTTACAACCAACCAATCTAGTCCATCTTAAAACCACACGCATAGTAAAAAAATGAGCGAATTAGCAACCGGTCCACAATGACTCAATTGTGTTCATGCCACTCTAGACCAGGCAACTTAGTCCCAAAATCATAACAATTCCTTCCCATTTCCATTCGGGAAACTCATGTTGCTGGAGCAAGCCATGATGGCCTTAGAATGCTAACCTTAACCTTTAAAACAAGTCCAAACACTTACTATACAAATACACCTATGTCCGTACCTACATACCCCACCAAATACCTAACTCTAAAGGTCATAATACATCATAACTGCTTCCTGCGTGTACAAAGTACTTCGACTATGGGCTTCATCCATTATCAAGGGGATCTCCACATCACCTACAAAGACACCCATAATCGATCCAGGAGAGTACAAAGTCCCATCACTTCTTTTAAATAACATCTCATCCAAACCTTTCGTCGAATCCGTCAGGCTCATCCACAGCTCCATTCAGAGCCGCCAGTATCCAAACATATGATACCACGGATTGAAGGGTCCATATGCATAGCTCTAACTCTCTTAGGCTTTACTCTTTCCTTCATGCTTAGGGCATCAGCCACCGCATTCGCCTTACTAGGATGGTAGCCAATCTCACAGTCATAATCACTAAACAACTCTATCCAGCGAAGCTGTCGCATATGTAACTCTGTCTGACTAAAGATACGCTGGAGTAAGCACAGAATGAACCATATAGATAACACACTATTGTCCCATTACAATAATATCTCTAAAATCTTAAAGCGAACACAACAACTGCTTCCCATTCCAAAACATGGGTGTAAAGTTCTATCAATAACCTTTAATTGCCTAGACGCATATGCTATCACTTTACCTCTCTGCATTAACACGCAGCCTAGTCTTAACTCAAACACATCACAATATACCACAAGGTCTTTCGGTCTATCGGTGAGAGCTAGAACGGCGCATTACAAACTTATCCTTTAAAGTTTGAAATGCCAATTCATGTTCCTCACCCCAATCGAAAGTCCTTACGATGTTCTGAGTCAAGATATAAGTAGACTTGACTATCTTAGAAAAAGTTCTAATGAACCTAGTGGGTAATATCAATCCAAGCTCCTAAGAATGAGACAAACCTCAAACGAAGTCTAGTGCTTTCCAATTCTTACACAGCTTCAAATCTTACTATAGTACTACACGAAAACCCACACCATTTATCGACCATGCCCAAGAAACTAGCACTTCCTCTTATCCATAATGTCACAACTTAAAAACTTATCATATATTTTTCTCCTCCTGATCAGTTCAAGACTACCTTAATTTATACTACATGCTCCACCCCTAGTCTTAGAGTAATTTAAGAAATCAATCTATGAAACACTATCACACATACTTATCAATATAATCCTATAAACTCTATTAATCAAATCCATGAGATACCTGGATGTTAGCGATAGACAGACAAAGGCATTACTGAGGTGACTCGAAATGTCCATAACGAGTTCTAAACGCAGTCTTTGGAATGTCATCCTCATGCACTCTCAGCTGATGGTATCCAGAACTAAGATCTATCTTTGAGAAAAACGCGACCCACTTGCAAGAATGGTCATAAAAGATCATCAGGTCCTAGGAAGCGGAAATCGATTGCTATAACAATTCAACTTGTACAATTCTCTATAGTCAAATACACATCCCTAAATAACCATCCATCTTTTTCAATAAACAAAACCTGGTGCTCCCTAAGGGGCGATGATCTTGGTCAATTAAACATATATCTTGATCCTTGAGATTTACCGGAACAGACTCCTCGAAATTTTAAAGGACCAAAGGATAATGATACTTAGCAATAGGTAAAAAAAAATAAAAAAACTTCCCCCGTGATTAACTCAATCTGAAACTTAATTTCCCGAAGAGGTGGCAATCCTGATAAATCATCTGGAAATACCTCGGGAAAATTTTTAACCACAACAATCTCTTCTTGTTTCTTATCGATGGCCCTAGCACTCATCAAAAGTCTCGCTTCCTCTTCCGGTCTTTCTCCTAATACCCTAAGTACCTTGCCATCAAGTAGTGGTATCCTCACTACTTTATAATGACAAATTATTTTAGCCTTGTGATTAGATAACCAATTCATTCCTATAATCACATCAAAACTCCTATGCCTGAATGGTATCAAATCGATGTCAAAGACATGGCCCTCGATTTCTAGTTTGCAACCTTTAATAACCTTATCAATCTCTACTAGTTGCCCGATAGCTATCTCAATCTCATATTTGAAACCTAATTCACTGGGCTATATGCCTAATAGAGGTAAAAAGTAAGTGGACACAAGCTATAGTCTGCACCCAGAGCCAGATAATGTAGTGGCAAAATGTTGATAAAGTAAACGTACCCGTCATAATGTTTGGATCCTGGCGGGCTTCCTCTGCTCCCAACATGAATACCCTACCCCTAGCTTGGTTCCCTTGGTTTCCACGACCCTGACCCCCGTTATTAGCAACAACTTGGTTTGGACGGTTTCCTCCCGGTCCTTGTGCTCTATTCAATCTAGGACACGCCGGTTTGAGATGGTCGATACTTCCACATTCATAGCATGCTCCACGAGCAAGTGTTAGGTTCCTTACATTTACTAGGTTCACATTCCTAGGCACAACAATTCTTAGCAAAATGACCCGGGCGGTTACAGTTGAAGCATGTGCCACAAGTCCACCAGGTCATGTAGGAGTTTGCAAGGTGCACACTTGGGCCAAGCACCCGTATGTCTCACTTCCTACAGGGTTGCGGTTTTTTAAGCAAAAACATTTCAGTCTTAGACCCATCTTGTTATCTCCCTACCATTCTATCCTTGCTAGGTTCCCCCATAATTTCCTCTTTTCACAACCTTCCTTAAATGGATCCATTCCAACACCTCATCGGTCATTGCACCAGAAAGTTACACGGCCGATCTGCATAGTCCTTTGGCTCCGTTTGCTGCACCATCCCACCCTGAATATAAGCAAGTCCATACACGTACCTCTCAATCTATTCACTTTCTAAATTTCACTAAGTGAGGAACAACCTAGCAACTCTTGAAACCTATCATAAACGCCAACATGGCCAGCCCCGACCATAACGTGATCCCACAACTTAGTTTCCAACTTTTGCATCTCATGACTTGGACAAAACACTTCTATCATCATAAACTTAAAGTCATTCCATGACATACTAATTGCAACTTCCTGGCTTAGCTGTGCATCTCATAGAGTACACCCCGTTAAAGCCTTACCCAAAATGAACCAGCCGTAGTATTTTTACGTTTTTGGAGTCAATCACAACCACTTAGAAATCTTACACGGACTCCATTTTCTTAATCCATCGAGTAAGAACTACAACACCTCCCTTACCATCATATTTCTTAGGGTTACAAGCTAAAAACTCTTTATATGAACAACCTACCCGGTTGCCATTTAATAACACATTCCTAACGTTCTCCTGAACGTTCTCATTAACCACATTACCATTTTGAATTTTGATTTCTAACATTTCCTTGGTTACCAACCTGAGCTAGAATGGCGGGTAAGAGGTTCTGCAATTGCTGGGCAATGATCGTCGAGAAGTCGGGTGCTCCTCCCACACCCCTATTGACTCCCTATACATTCCCATTGACTCCTTCCCCTTGGTCATTCCCTTGACCATTTAATTCGTCAACATGGTCATCATTACCTCCCCTAGGTCCTCTACCCCTCCCACCTCTACCAACCCGTTCACCCGTTCCCCCTCCTCGTGATTCGGCAACAGGCCGGCCAGCACTTTGGGTCCTCATCCTTGGCGGCATTATCTACACGAGGGAGAACATGGGCAACATTAGGTAGGTAGGAAGACTAACATATATATAGAATATCATACTATATATATAATTATACACATAATACTACCATATGGTGTCAACATCGATTTATGTCAACGGTATTACCAAGTACGAGTATGTTGTGATACTTTTATAACTACGTTGGCCACCGTATTTATATCCGCAACCTTTCCCAGTCGTACTCAGTATTGAGCTCACACATCTTAATGACTGAAATAACTAAAGTACCAAACCGCGAACACGCGAAAGCAAGCAAAAGCGAAATACCGCGCACATAGATCCTATGGGCAACAAAATGACGAATCTTAGGTTATAGTCTAAGCCAACCCACCTAGTTCTCTATAACCTTGGTTTTAATTACTAATCTATCACACCCCGACAATGGCATAAACTCGGGAGTGCAACATAATGATCAATCATAACACAAGATACAATATAAAGAAAACAACAATGCATAACTTCAAGTGTTACGAAGACCATCAACCTCAAACAACCTCGAGTGATGTCCCAAATCACAATCAAATCCATAATCTCTTACAATTCCAATAGCCCACATAGGGTTCCAATCCAAACTTAAACCAAAACTTCCAAATACTAAGAGCCAAACAAAATAAACAAGCAAGACTTCACATGAAAAATCCATACGGGATACTTCTAAATCTGCTATCGCATATCACTAACTTATTCATCTTTCACTTCACCTGAAAATGATACTCGAAAACGTCAACAATAATGTTGGTGAGCTCGTAGGTTTGACTCCAAACCAAAAGCTGTGCTAATATTTCAAAACGGTAGACAATAGTGCAATATGACAGTGAATATATGCAAACAACCCATGAGTTAGCATCCCCGCTAATCATGTAACACGACCTAGAAATCCCGTTAGTCGATCACTATATGTCACATACCGCTACCTAAAAGGTCTACCAGTCGGAGCACTATATTAGAGCAGGACCACAATTAGACATGGCAAATCATTGCCAATAACCCTTGTTATGCATCACAATGCATGCAAGTAAAAACCAAAACCCTTGCCATGCCAAACACAGTACATGCAAGTAAAATCACAACATATATTCACATAGCAGTCATAAGCACATATCTTGTCCCAAAAACAAAACCACATTTCGCACAGATCAAAACCAGTCCTAAAAAAAATCACATTTAGCACAGATCAAAACCAGTTCAAAACACATTTGAGTATTATTTTTCCCCAACAGAAAAATAGTAAAATGGGGCTACGAGAACTCACCTCAAGCAAGTCTTAAGCAACCGAATCTCAATCACACAAGCAAATGCAACGACGTCAGCACATGACCTAATCTAGTTAATGTCCCATTTTAATCATCATATCCAAAACAAGTATTTCCACGTTTGCGCATAGAGGCTAGATGCGTTGTACAATTACTTTTACAGTTTAGTGGTGTGATGGTTGACGACTTATCCCAACAATCATATCAATCTGATATCTCAACTGTACATACTTATACTATTTAAAGAAAATAGATAAGTAATTTAAGTAAATATTTATAATAAATAGAGAAAAGTGCAAATATGCTCCCTGTGGTTTGCAAAAATTGCAGACTTACTCCCCAAACATCACGAAAGTGGCAGGGGCCTCCCCAGTTTGAAACTTTTCCATTGCACACAGTAGCTCCCCTGCCAGGGAGCACGGATGCAATGGGAATTGAAACTTTCATTGCACGCGTGCTCCCTGGCAGGGAGCATGAATGCGACACAAGTTTCGTTTTGGGGAGGCCGCCTGCACTTTCGTGAAGTTGGGGAGCAAATCTGCAAATTTGGGAAACCACATGGAGCATATTTGCAGATTTCTCTAATAAATAATTACAAATATATCTCGATAAGTTTATTCGGTAATCTTAGTCACCGTAAAAATAATCATAATTTGGTTGAAAATAAAACGTTTACTCATAAAAAACATATTAGAAAAGTCTCGAGAAAAATTATATTTTTCGTCTTTTAGTGAATTTATTAAAATAATTAAATAATAGAATAATATTTTATTATTTAAAATCAAAAATCACGTTCTTAAGTAAAAAAAATTTATATATAACTTTTTACGAAATTTCAACATGACCCGTACGTTTATACAACGTTTTCCAAGGTTTCAAACCTTAATTCAAAACACTTTTCACAATTTTGACACTTTCCGACAAAATTCCAAAATCTAAATCTTTAATGTTTACTAAAACCGTTTTCCCCAAAATAACGTTCAATATCACTTCGTAAATACATTTCACTTTCAAAAGTCCGTCAAAAACTCTTAAAACGACTAAATATCGCTTATTAGGCTTTAAGGCCCAATAAGGGCCCAATAAGATAATTATACGACCAAAATACGATCCAAGCCCAAAACCAAGGCCTATTTATATACATACCACAATAATCCCTCCCATAAGCCACGACTTAAATGAGCTTATTGGGCCGTGAGCCCATAAGCTCTAAAATACCTATATTAAGCTTGAAAATAAGCTAATAAGCTACGTATAGCATTTGGTTACTACCATAAGCTATAAAAATAGTCCACGAACATACGCCATACCATGAAAATAATCAAAATCACTTCCCTTGTGATTTTAAAATAAGACGTGAGCATATAAGCTCAAAATAAGTCACGAAAAGCCCACAAAATAAGCTATACAAGCTATTATTCAAAATAAACTATTTAGCAACATATGTTTTTCAACCATCATACAAAACCATTTTCTTTTCTTTTTTGTTCTGACGCACGCCAAAACTCACCCTTTTTATCCATTTCGCTTCTATAACTCACTTTTTACAACGATATTTTTTTACAACTAACATCTATGCATCAATATAAACCCAAAAGGACATACGGAATTTAAATTTAGAAACTTGCAAGAAAATCTTCAAAAATATAGATTTCAACGCGAATCGGACAACCCAAACGTTGTTTAAATGTTAACCCACGTACAAGAATAAACCCAAAACTTTAATCTTCATCTTCTTAAACAAAGTTGTAAATTTTTTATGTGTTTGTGTGTGGTTTTGTGGTCGGCCGAGCAAGGCAAAAAAGAGGAAAAAGAGAAGCTTTTCTTTTGTAGAAGAAATGAGGACAAGTGTGTGCATAATTTTGAAAATACAATGTACAATTTCTAGACAAGGAAGCTAAAATCATGCCTCCTTGTCCCCTCTATGGTTCGACCGGTTATGGGATCCTATAGGGTTTCGGGTCTTTCTTTTTGTGTCGGGATCACTTAAAAACTCATAAAACTTGATCGTAAAATTTTCTCCAAAGTTAATTAGCATTTTTAGTCACCTTAAAAATATTTTTCCATTAACTTAGAGTATTTACACGACATATTTACACTTTAAACCCTTCAAAACTTATTTGGACATTAACGGGCGTGTCAGGACTCGTTTTTTGGCATTTCTCAAAAATTCACGGGTCAACCACCCGAAACTTAACTAACATAATAATAACCTCTAAAAGGATTATTACACAAATAACCAAAAATTACCACAATTCTCATAAAATCATCACCGTCAACACGGTGCAATATCTGAATAAACTGACAAACGTCAAATAGTTAAAGAACTAAAAATGAAATATTCAGAACACAAAAAAGGAAAAGGTTTACATATATAGCCTCTTATATATTACAGTTGTATAACATTTGATAGACTTTTAATAAGATATATTAGTTTGCATAATTGTGTAGGTTTTATGTTAAAAGCTATGTGTTATATACTATCTTTATATTTCTATTTTAACGTGTCTTCTTAAGTTGGTGTCTTATATGTTTTTAATTGATTATTATGCTATTTAGGTTGCTAGTTTTGCACTTTTACAAGTTTTTATTATTGTTCAAGCTACTAGTTTGCTAATTGTGTTGATTTGCTATTAAAGTTATGCGTCTATATATTCTTTATTATAATGTGTGTCATTATGTTGGAATTCGTTATCTAATAATCTATATTACTTATTATCATATCACGAGTATGCATCGATGTTAGATTTCAATACAAATAAGTACATATAATTAACACAAACATAAATAGGATTTGCGTACCTTTTAGCAAATAGTAAACGAACAACGAGAACTTTTGAACACACGTATGTGTTCTTTTGATGTACCTGAAACCCTAACTAGTTATCAAATTAGATAATTTATATGTGTATCCACACTACACCTTAACAAATACTACCGAATGTTAGTTGAATAATGATACAATAAATCAAGACCCATATTCTTGATCTATTCAAAACCAAACGAAACCCAAACTTGTGGTGGTGTTTGGATACGCCAAAAGAGATGAGGAAAAGAGACACGAGATTATCAAAGTGAAACCCAAAGCCTTGTTTATATAGTGTGATGACATGTTCCCAAAAAGTCTACTGCTAGTTCCAGTGGTAATAACAAGAAGGGTGCGGAAACTACTGTTGAGGTTAGTAATTCAAATCTATTTGATGTTCTTAATTCGGTCGATAATGATGTGGAGTTTGGTACCAATGGGGGAAATACTAATTCAGTAAATAACGGGGCTACTTCAAGTGGATCCTTGTTTATGAATATCGATAATAGTAGTTATGGTACTACTCATATTATTGAGAAAATCAGAAAGTTTTAAGATTTACTTACTAGTGGGCAAGCTATTCTTGTGGATAAAGCTGGCAATCCTTTGAAGAAGGTAGAGTTTCCGGGTGAATATGATAGTGAAGATGAGGTTGCATCAGTTGAAATGAATGGCCGTTCTAAGACATATGTAAAGGTAGAGTTTTGGGTACACAAAGTTTGCTGACACAATAGAGAATTCTTGATGTTAATGGTGACCAGTGTTGCAAAAAAGGTCTACAAGGCCGATTAATTGCCGCCTAGGAGCTACAAGGCCACCGACCTTGCCGATTTATGTAACTGGGTCAAACAAATAGGTCAACTGTGGTCAACGGCGATCAACGGTGGTCAAACTTGCCGGAAACCTTCTAATCTTGCCGGAAGTACCTAAAACTTAGTGTAAACTTATTTTGATCACTTATTGTAAATGTTTAATTCTATTACAAGTTTTTTTAGAAAAAACTTGCCAATAATACCTAAAACTCGTAGAAAATACACAAAACTTGCCGAAAATACCTCGTTTTTGCCAGAAATGCCAATCCGATTAATCGCCGATTAATCCCGCCTAGACTGATTACAAGCTACAAGGTGGTCGACCGCCCGACTAACGATTCACGATTTTTGCACTTGATGGTGACTATGATGATGACCCATACGATGATGATATGTACGAATGTTAGGATCTTTCTCATGAGCTTCAAGCTATATGCGATAATCTGGATATCCGTGTTTGATGTCGCAAGAAGAAATAAATTTTTTGTTCTTTTGTCTAGTCATTCTGTGTACCTTTCCTTTTAGGAAAGTAGTTTTGCTCATGTAAGTGCGGAGATGTGAGACTCCCCTCATCTCTTGTACTTTAAAAAGTTTATTTTGTGAGTAAATACTATTATCGAGAAACCCTATTACCCGAAAAAAATAGGGCTACACTAGGCTTTTGGGAACAAGTAACCAATTGTTTTTTCTTTTCAATTTGATTAATTAATATGTATAATTAAATATTAATTATTATGTACAATTAAATATTAATTAAAGGACTTAAATTTAGTAATTTGTCAAATGAACTAATTAACGATTATTAATTATTCCCATTAGATCAATTAGTATATTTAATAAATATACATTTATATATATTAAATATACTAATAAAGTAGTATATATGTGTATACATGTGTAACCCAATACACCCATGTATTTCTAGCTGTATAAATATATGTATGACATGAGCACTTCCCACACAATTTAATCGGCTTTAATGGCACTCTAATAACACATACAAAATTATAATCGTAACAAATGCCAACATCATATAGAACGTACGCCCCGATAACTATAACTCCGTAACAATAGTGTTCGGTAGTAAAATCAATCATGTTAAAAATAATGAGCACATTATAAATAGTAACTTTATTATATGTTTAATCATTTTATTATTTTAAAAAGTATATGTGTTTTTTGTAATTTACAGTTTCTAGTAACATCTTACAGCAACGCTGTCAAATATTTTTTTAAGCAAATAGCTACTGCTAACTGCTCGTGATAACTGCTTACTGCTTATTGTTACTGTTACTGTACTATTACCGCTACTGCTTACTGATACTGCACACTGCAAAGTTATCGCCAAACATACCCTAAGCTCCGATGTAAAATCTCAGTACAATCGTATATTTTCTATTGTCATCAAAATAACCAAAATAGTCGGCCAACTAACGTGCTTTAGCAAGATCACGTTCACATATATCGGATTACTCGTACATGGACTTTGACCTTCTTCTTGTTACAACATTTGGTGATACTCATAAGCTAGCATCAAAAGGTTAATGTCATCTTCATCAGAGGATCCCCCCCTTAAACCAACAATATGATTCTGATCCTTTAGGTTACAAAAGGTGTTATTTTTTGGTAGAGAAAATTAAAAAATTGGTTTGAAAATGGTTAAGTAAGGGCACGATATACATAAGTTGGGATTTAAAAAAATTAACTTTTTAAAAACCATTGGTAAACTCGTCGACTATTTTTTTTCAAATAATAACCAATCCAATGCACGCCAATTTCGTAACCTGGATCTTGACGTTGTGAAAGTCAAACACCCCGATTATGGTAACGCCAACCACACGTCAGATTAACGTGGGTTGGGAGTTACTATACTCAGCCTTCTAAAAATGACCTATTCTCTCTTTGTAATTCCTTTGGCTAAAACCTTGTTAGGTGTTAATCCAAATTACTGTTCAAAGTTAAAACGTGATATCTTTAGAGCACTTGGTGTCGTCATACAAATGTTTCGCCAAACTGACTTGGAATCCATTTTGGTGGCGCCATTCCCAAGCCACCATACCGCTAGACAAAAAAATATAGCCGTTTGGCTCTAACGGTATATTTTCAATTTAAATAAAAAAACTAAACCATTTTACACACAAACTGTTCTTAGTTATTTACACTATATATATACTTCATTACACAACTGAATTTACACACATTATTTACAACAAGCAAATGAACCCGCGCGTTGCTGTGCGACTAATTGTTTCTCTCGAAAATTTTTTTAACGTTTCGGGGGTTATTTTTTTTCCCGATGCTTTTATGCGGGCTAATTTTTATATTTCTTTTTTTTGTATGATTCGGGGAAAAAAAATTGCGTTGGGACGGGCTAATATTTTCTCGAATATTTTCTTTTTTTGGGACGGTTTTGTAAATTTTTTAAGGGATTTTTTGTGTAAGAAAATCGTAAATAGTTAAAAGTTGAGGGTCCGTTGTATTTATTTTACTTTGTGTCAGATTTTTAGGTCTATTTTTTGGGGTTTTTTTGCTAATTATTTTTCCTGGATATTTCCTTTTTTTGTACGATTCTGAATTTTTTTTTCGCCGTTGGGACGGTAAAATTTTTTCCCGAATACTTTCTTTATTATGGGACGGTTGGATATCTTTTTATTTGGTCGATGAATGTAAAAAAGTTGTGAACAATAAAAACTTGACGTCATTTTTTTTTGTTAATTTTTTTTTTTTTTTTACGGGATTATTTGTGTAAGAAAATCGTAAATAGTTAAAAGTTGAGGGACCGTTTTGTATTTTTTTACTTTGGGCCAGATTTCAGGCTAATTTTGGGCTATTTTTTTTTTTTTTTACTTTGGGCCACATTTTATGCGAATTTTTTAGGCTAGTTTGTCGACAAATGTGTTTATTAGTAATAATTTTTTTTTATATGACTTATGTGTTGGGCCTCATGTTTAAAGTGTTAGTATTTTTTTTCTATATGGGTTTTTTTTTTTAATATAATGGTGTATGTACGTTTGTGACGCATATCGACTATTTTTAAAGTAAAATAGGTAATCGAAGGAGTTTCCGCGGGTATTTTTTTTATCTGAATAAATCAGAACTTTTGTAATATTTTTTTTCCTCCTACTTTGTGCATACAAATTTAAAAAAAAAAAAAAAATAATTAAAAAAAAAAAAAACTAAAACCGGGCTGGCCCAAAATGGCAGCCCGTTACTGTAGCTAGGGGCCCACAGTCAAAACGACTGCGTATCAGTCGCCTATTGTGTATATTAGTAATTTTCACTTTCATTTGACATACACACTGAAACAAAAATGTACTCAACAAGCTAATGAGGGCGGATTTTCACTAATATGCTCGATTTCTCACAATAACCATCTTCGTCTAACCCTCCAACACCTTCGTCTCAAAACTCGATAACATCCTCACAACATCACATCTTTCCACAATTTGGTACCCAATACTCTATGCCGAATTACACATCCGAACAACTCTATCAGCAACAATTACAATATCATCAACACCAGATGCTTAACCAACAATTTCAAAATCAACAACAAAATCCACCACAACAATCACAATCACAACCACCACCACCACCACAAATTGATGAAAAAGAGTAAAAAAATTAAAGAAAATGAAAACGACCCGCAAAACGTTTCACAATCAACATGCCCGGCGAAGTGACGCTACCGACATAAGTTATCCAATGTTGGATGCCGGATGAGGAAAAACTACTAGTCGAGTGTTGCGTTGCCGCATCCGAGGATAACTAACTCGGAACCGATCGAAGTGACGCAACGTTTAGGTTACAAGTCAGAGGATTTCAACAAATATTCGCTTCACAAACGTACAAATGATATGTTAATGTGAAAGTAGGCTATGTTGAACGGAAATTGCCAAAAGTTTAACGTTATATATAAACGATTGGCTAAAAGTGGGGGAAAAGTTAGTGATCTCATGAACTGGGTTAAGAATCATATTGTGACGAATCCAAAGAAAAAGCGTTTATTCAAGATAATGCGTGGAATATCTTGAAACAACACCACACAAGTGGGATTCGACCGTCCCGGTTGAATGTGTTGATCTCACCGGGCATACCGAACTATTCAACGATGATGCGAGGCCACACCCCCTGGCTAAACCCCGCCCGCAAAAAAAACAAAATCAAGCACCTCGGGAAGTACATCAGGAAGTAACCTGACAAGCCAATTTAGGATACTTTGGAAAGTGAGTTTAAACTTAATTGGGAAGCCGCCGAAGCAACTTACGTACTGAAGGTAAAAGAGCAGACAATACAAAAGTGTATTGAATTAAGGTTTCTCATGATATCTACCACCGGTATGCCGGATGACCAAGTCATACTCGCGCTCATCAATATGCAAAACGAAGAAATTATGAAAAAATATCGCCCTAATTTGTCGTCTTTGTATTTTTGAATTTCTTTAATATATTTTCGTATTTTTCCGTACTTTTTTGTTTTCGTACTAGAATTTATATTTTTAATTAAAGTTTAATTAAATTTTTGGTCCATTGTGGTTATGTGCGAGTTCCATTTTGGTCACAATTCAAAAAAGGTTCCCTTTTGGTACCAAAAACAATTTATGTCCACCTTATTAGTCCAATCCCTTGAATTTTTGGGCACTAAAATTTTTGGACTAAAAAGTGAACCGTGAAACTATGTCTTTTTGGACCACAAGAGTAACCGAAACTATGTCTTTTGGACAAAAGTGGACCGAACCTGATGTGTTATTTTGACCAAAACCAAACTTTTTTTTTTATTTTTGGACCAAAAGTGAGAAAATGCACCAAACCACAGGGACAAAAAATGTACTTAACTCTTTAATTAATGAACGAGTTTTTTTGGAAAATAAAAAAGAATATAAAATTGTAAGGCCTAAGAAGGAGGTTTGGCTTGAGACACTAGCATGGTTTTAAAAGGCACGTCATGACACTGTTAAGGTCTCGCAAATGCGTGAGGCATGACCTCTACGCTATGCAATAGACCAAGGCGTAGGCTTAAGGCATGGCATGAGATGAGAAGTGAAAAAACGTGATAAAGCGCGATAAGACATGATGCGTGGAATCCTTTTTTATATAAATGAGAAAGATTACATACAAAGATAGTTTTTGATTTTATTCCTTATGTATGACACTTTTTGTAAAATCAATATATTTGAAATATGATATAAATATGATATAAATATATACATTTATATATATTTTCATATTTTGTGTTACTTTAAGTCACGCCTTAAAAAATGCTACGACTCGCCATGGCTCTTAAGGCATAAGGCTTGGCCAAAAGCGCCCACTCACGCACACGCTATCTAATAACCGTGGCTACCAGGCGAGGTATTTTTGTTGTGTGAATGTAAAATTTGAAAAACTGAAGTGAAGCTGAGATGACGATTTGACTTGAGCTACCACGTCTCATGAGCACTAGGTACCCATAGTACCATTAAGTTGGTGTTATGGGAAAAGTGTTGCCAAATCAACACTTTTCCCTATAACATCAGAATACGTCATATCACCAAAAACAAAATTCTCTCCATAACACAACATTTCTGGTATGGTCAAGTACCCCTCCCTTCATAACGCGAGAAAAATACCCGAATACGCGAGTGGTGGTCTCGTGCCATTACATGGCGTTTTTCAGAATTATTTGGTGTGGTGGTGACAGCTCAACACTCGAAAACGTGAGATGCGGTGTGGGGCTTGTGCTATCAGGTGGTGTTTTTAGAGATGGCTCAAGCCATGGTTTAAGATACCTTATGCTCTAAAATTGTAAAGCCTAAAAAGGAGGTTTGGCTTGAGTCACCAGTGAGGAGTTATTTTAGTGTTTAAGCATATGAGAGACGTTGCTAAATATCAGTGGCCGGATGACGAGATTGAACAAACCAATACTATGAATTTAACTTATCGAATCTTTTACAAGAATGGGTACTTAATCTCTATCTATCAAATCGTACTTCAAAAATACAAAGCTTACGTAACACCTCACTTGACCGATTTAAGCAATCACAAAAAATGCCATATACAAAATCCTATGTCTATCTAATGTGTATGTTATAGATAAAAATACCTTATTTTTTATAATAAACAGTAATTTTTCATATTTTATATCATCCATCTCATAAATGCTTTAAACCGACAACCTTTAGGTGGTGAATAACTCACATACGACTAGACCAGGTTAAGGATATCCTAGTCCGTAAAATAACTATATTATTTTATTTACGTAAATAATGTAAACATTATTAATAGTAAGACATATTAAGTTCGTTCTTCTTTTGAGCCCAATTGTGCGGGTAAAGATCCTTGTACCGAAAAAATTTGTTATCTTCCACCGTCAAGGCATTTGTAAGATGGAGACATAGCTGCCAAGATCAAACGAGTTGTCATAACAGCCCATTTGTTGATTCGGCAACAGCCGTACCGGCGATAAACACCGGGAAGTGAAAAGGGGAGAAGCCGTTGGGCTTCACGTTGACACAAACACACCATAATGCAGCCCATTATCTCTTTTTTTTCTTTAAAAAATGTATGTGTTGTGTTTAATAAAAAATGAGTGTGTGTGTGTTGGTGTGTGTTTACACAGGTAGAGTGTAGAGGAAGAAGAAAATTTTACATTTTTAGTCCCAATGGTTACAGTCTTTGTGATTTATCCCTGTTTATTTTTCAAACAAAAAGATGTTTTAGTTTTATTACTTAAAAAATATATTATTTTGTATTTTAATTTGTTTTAATAAATGGAAAAGAATAAGAATAGTGGGTCTCAAAAAGTGATGTTATGGTTACCTGAGTTTTTTTGGTGTTGGTGTTATGGTGTTAAAGCTGACGTGACACCAAAAAAATGATGTTATGGTGTTATGACACCTAGCCCTTGATTCCGCGGAAGCTTTGAATAACATACTCACCCAAAATCAAACCAATTAGACTAGATAAAATCTGGTTTGTAACATGATGTCGTGACATCTGATTTATAGGAGATGAAAATAATTCAATCTCTGACGGAAACATACACTCACACATATGAAAACCAAATTTTCTCTAGGTGAAAATCCCTATCAACGGTGCAAAAACATAGTAAAAAGATAATGATTAACAGCTGAATGTGGGCCCCGAACAGTCAAATCAAGCAGAAGATGAAAGGACATAAAGGATCCACGTAACCAACAACCGACTGCAAGAACGACACAAAAGCCGTGGAGGAAAATGGGAATAAAAGGGAAAGTGCTTACGGAACTCTAGTCTAGTAACGCTCACCGCACGCTATAATTGCTACCGCGTACAATAAAGCGAACTAGACTGGGGGGACTTGATGACGTATAGGAAGTCTAACATGACTTTGGGCCAAACCCACACTATCAGAATAAGGCTTTGGCCCAACTAGATCCGATTACAAGCATATAGGGTCGAAACTAAGTCCAGTCCCATACTGGCAGCGGCCCGGACATATTAAGACGAACGCGAACTATCCCTATTCCGCTTCCGCAATACATTGCAGTGGATTGACCAACGTCCGCGGAAGGTAGTTCGCTGCAGCAATCACGATTATGACGGATCCTTGCCCGACAAGGGTCCCACTCTGGCCACCAACAGATTATATGCGAAATACTAGGAAACCCTAGTATTACTAGCCTATAAATAGGAATCATCGTACATTCCAAAGAGGTACACAATATTCTCTCACTCTGACACACATATCTCTGACAACATGCTCTCTTACTCTTACGCCGGAGTCTAATCGTGAGGTCCGCCCCACGGTAAGGCTAACGGTTTACTCTCATTGTGCAGGCAATCATCCAGATCACTTGATTTAGTACAAGATATAATCCATTCACAACTTGTTGGTCCGGCCCAACAAGCGTCCCAAATCCAACTTAAACCCGTAACATAAATTGTACTAACACTAAAGATTAAGACATGTCTCGGAAAGACGTAATAAAACAAAAAGAAATCAGACTATGCAACAAAAAAAAGGATACTTAAGTCCAAGTCAAGATTTTGATAGAGTAGGAGTGGATGTATCGTTACCTTTGACGGTCTCAAATCAATAAGAAAGGGGAACTGTTACATTGACACTATCAAAACTAATGAGAAATGTAAACCATTATTTCTACTGATCGAGTTCGCAATTTGACCCGCCAAGTTTAAGGGATTTGATAGATCTTCATATTACAATTAGTGGACAAACTATAAACTTTTGTGTCATTTCTTGACAATCACTAACTAGTATCCAAACGTTCTCAATGGCTCTGAATCAGACAACAACGGAACAAGGAAAATATACACTTAAGGGGTCGTTTGGTTTATTGGGTTTGAAATAAGGGAATTACTCGCATTCCTGATACATAATGTTTGGCTATTGAGTTTAACAAGCGTGATTACCCGCGCGTTGCAGCGGGTCGTTAATTTTTTTCGCGTAGTTGCCAGGCATTATTATTAATTTTTTTATTTTTTTTGTGGTTTTATTTTGTCGGCCTCATGTTTAATAGTTTGTTTTTTTTTCTTATATGGGTTTATGTGTGAGGCTCATGTTTAAAGGTTTCTTTTTTTGGCTATACGGGTTTTTTTTAATATAATTTTATGAGAACATGGCGTTTTTTTATTGTA